>VDFB02113011.1:0-17755 GCA_007258455.2 Sequoia sempervirens
TTCACTGTGGAAAGACATTATATTGAGTTCACAAGTCACATCGACCTCAACGAAAATCCCATCAGCAAGACTATCGATCTTAGCCAAGACATCATACAGAAGTTCCCAAGTCACATCAACCTCAGCATTCTCATCAATGAGATAATCACCATTTGATGAGACATCATACCAAAGTTCAAAGGTCACTCTGAAATGTCCAACAGTCGGCAAGACTTACCGCTATCATTAAGAGGTCATAGCGAACACAACATGTCACCCCGAAGACCATATACTATCAGTGAGACTTCAACAATCGCTGAGAGGTTATACTGAATGCTTACACCTTTCACTGAAGACTTCAGTTGCTAGGAGTCTCACCGAAGGCACCCGTTAACAAACACCAATGTCAATAGGACTTTGTTTGTTGCTAAGACTTCATACCAAAGCCTCCAGGTTACCCCGAGACCACCTTTCACTAGGAGTCATACCGAACACATCCCATAGCATCGGTGAGACAAACACTCTCGCCAAGAGTTCCTACCGAACCCTTATGTTATCCTGATGACCCGAATGTAACACTGTCAGCGAGACATCTCTTATCGCTAAGACTTCATACTGATAGGAGCAATTCATACCGATTAGCACATCGGCCAAACAGACCAAAGGTCACGACGATATCGACAAGACTTCCTATCATCGCTGAAACATCATTCTGACAGTCTAGGTTACGCCGAAGGTTTCAGGATATGCCGATCGCCAAGACATTTAGGAGGTCTAGCGATAGTTCAGGATCAACTAGCGGTCGGCCCGGACATCTCACATCCGCAATGACCATGCTTTCATAGAGGTTTTAGCTAGATTTGAGGAAACAATTCCAACAATTGATACCTCATCAAACCTTGTTTTTCGGGACCCATCATGCATTCTTTGCTTTTTATGCATTGGTTTTAGGGTTTTTTAGCTACTCCCTAAGTTCATCTTAAGGGGGGTGTTAGAGTAATCATACATTAGCTAATAATTAATTAATATTTAATTGATTATTAGTCTAATTTATTCTGATGCGCTTAAGATAAACTTAAGAGTGCTTTTATGTTAACTAAAGTGATCATTATTAGATCATTCTATCTCATCACATAGAATGTTGACACTTGTCATGATCTAATCCATTTATCATGTAGAGTTGCTCTTATAAAACACTCACCCTTCATTGTATTATCTGACCAAATCTCCTTGAAGACATTGAAGATTCATGGAAGATTTTCATTTTGTAAGTTTTTCTAATTGAGGAATAGAAAATCTTTATTTTGTAGTTCTCTTGTGTGGAAGGTGTCTTTGTTCATTGTTTGATCTCGCGTCTCGTGTTTATTCATAATTCTAACACTACATAGGTCTCATTTTGTTAATACATTTATGATATTATTATGCTTCTTCATAGGTTATTAGGTAATGAAGATTCCCATCATTTTGAAGAGTGGATGTATTTTTTCATTATTGTCATTGTTATTGGGGAGCAATTTATTGATTGGGACAACATGATTAGTGAAAATTCACATAAATTTCACCCAATTACAATTGAATAAATACTTTTGTATGTCTTTGTACTTGTTTTATGTCATAACTAGCATGAGGGCCTGGTTGTGATTGGTCACCTGAGGGATTTTGATGAGGTGAAGCAAATTTACGATCGCTAATCATAGCTCCAATTGGAGAGTGAATGATGCATCTGCAATGCATGTTTTCAAGGAACTCCAAGGCAACACATGGGAATGAGGATATGTTGCAAAGGTTGCACACTTAACAAATGTATATGGAAGCTATTTCATCTAGTTTAAAAGATTAACCTACATCAAAATTAGGGGCTTTGATGGGTTTCCATAGAAATTTCCTAGGTATGTAAGTGATAAATTTATCCTAATTGAAGTATGTCAAAAAATTGGTGAAGTGAATCAAAGATATAAGGAGAGGAAAAAGGTAGGAATTCCCTTCCGTATTGGATTGGCTAATTATCAATGTATCATCATTTGATGCATTGAGTATTGAAAATCCTTGGTGAAATTCACCATTCAATTCTATGGGATAAGGTTCCCTTTTGATAGTAAGGATTATGTCAAAAAAAACCTACAACTTGGACTTGGGTTCCATCACCTTCTTGAAGCTAAGGATTGATGGGTTGATTGTGAAAATGAATTTGAAGTAAAAACAGAGATTGGATGAGATTGTCTCTGCAACAAATTAGAAACTTTAGGTTAAATTGGGATATCCAAGGTATTGAAGATGATGAGTCATATTTGGTTGATCCCATTTATTTCAGTGACATCCAAACACAACCACTATCACCCCTTAATTGGGGCATCAAAGAAGTAAAGTCTAGAGGAAAGGATGGAAGTACGTTTTTAGAAGGTCAAAGGAATGAGTGATGAAGAAAATTGTAGAAAAATCAACCACAAAGTCTATTGTGAAGAAAGATGTTGTAAAGGGAGAAAAAGAGGAACAAATCAAACCAACCCCCTCCTATCCTTCAACTTCAACTATCTATCAAGCTACTAGTGGGGAAGGAGGAGATGACAATGAAGATCCTCCAAAGAAGAGTCCTAAGAAGACACGTGGAGATGATCCGAAGGGGAAAACAAAGAGAGAAAAGAGAGAAAAAGTGAGAGGCCATCCAAGAGGAGGGAAGAGAATAAGAGGATGTTCATATTACTTCATCCTCTTAGGTGATTACCTATTTATCCTCTTCATATCATTCATCACTGGCTTTCTCACCACCACATTCCCACCAAGCTCCTCCTATTCAACCCAACTATGCCTCCATCTTCACCTGATATCTCATCCTTTTATAATTTTGGGCCTCCATTCAACACATCTCCACCCATGAGACCGTTGTGGTTCTCCCAAAATATCACCAGAACTCCATTTGGCTCCCCATCTTCTTGGTTGCAACAAAATATTTTAAAGAGAAAAGTAACCCAATTGAATACCCCTAGTTTGATATTATTTATGATTTGCTCCAAAAATCACCTTAGCCAAAGAAGGCAAAAAATGCTTCTAGGTTGATAAAATATTCCACTTTTAGTAACATGTATGTAGAAGTAGCTCACTCCTATGCTAAAAAAGATATCAATGACATAACTAAGAAGGATTTTAATATCAGTCAAATTAACCTTGGTCCTTCCTCCCATGATGGAGACATTTATAATTTTCAAGTATTGATTGCCAAGTTGGTGGAAAGGATAGAAAATGATAAGGATTCTAAGTATGAGTTCAAGCAACAAAAGAAAACTTTAACTACATGTCTCAAATCAATAGTTGATACTTCAACTCAACCATTAAACAAGATAGATACCTCTTTTGATCCTAGTCCATGAAATGGTAAATAAGTAATTGAGAAAATATGCAAACATCAATCCTATAGTAGAGTAACTGAAGATTGGGTGAAATAAATAATAACTAAATGGTCAAATTTCATTGAAGAAGTGAAGAAGACATATGATGAAATTGACACTAGAGAGAAAGAAATTGATGAGATTAATACATCCAAACATGAAGAAATTGTATGAATCAAAGTGGAAAAAACCTCAGGAAATGATTAAAATGAGGTTAATACATACAAACATGAAGAAATCATATGAATCAAAGTGAACAAAAACCTTGAGGAAATGATTGAAATGAGCAATGATAAACTTGTTGCAAAACAAATCTTTCCAAGTGTAGATGAAAACATGTGCCTTCTATGGATAAAGAGTATTGAATGAAATATATTGGCTATCAAGCAAAATATCCAGGAGCAAATCATACTGTTGAAATAATTTGATCAGTTGAACGCATATATACAAATTGATTTTTCATCTATCAACTCAGAGCTCCAAACAAAGAACAATTATCAGGTCACTAATGCTCATTCCATCAAAGAATATTTCAAGGCAATGATCAAAATATTCTTTAATAAACATGTGTTTGATGTGGGAGCAATGAAAAAGCTTAGTAATATTGATACTGCTCTAATTCACTATGTTGCACACCTCCCAACATTTTAGAATCGATTGGAAAACATCAAGAGTAATAAGGCTATATGGAGGCTCGAGAAAGACAACATAATCATACCAAGACATGATGATATTGTTCTAGCTATCAAAGCATTTTGCATCTACAAAACCAAAATCTTTTCTTAGACACAACAATCTCCAATGCTAGGTTCATCTCTAATGAAAGATAAAGAAGATATAAACAAAGACATTGTGCTACCATAACCAAATACTTGATTTATTTCAATTGACTTTATTTCAATGAACTTTTAAAGTTATAAAAATGTTTTAAGTTTTTGAAATGTTAAGGAAACTTTAACCTTTTCTATTTAGTTGTTAATTAAAATAATTAGTTACAACTAAAAGGCTATATATATGTAGCCAATTGTAAAGGATAAAATCTTCTTTTTTTTAAATATCCTTGTTTAATTTTAGAGTAGCATGGAATATCCTTGTTTAATTTTAGAGTAGCATGGTTGAAAGACTGAATATATTTTTAGTACAAAAGTTGAAATCCTATGTGCTTTGCAATTTTGGACATTTGAAATAAAGGAATTTGTTATGAGTATGTGTGCTGACAATATATTTTTGATGTTATTGTTCCTTTTGGTGTTGGTGTCAATTATTTTAAGTTTTAAGTTTTTTGTATTAATTTGTATTTTGTTTTATTTCTAAAACTTATGTAATTTGGGTTAATTGGAAGATGATCTTCATTGGTGTGCGAACTTGACATCATCTAAAAAAATATTCTTGGTTGCATGTTATATTTTCATGGTTGAGAAAAAATAGACCTATGTTTATTACTATTTTCATGTTGAGAATTGTAAGTTTTAATATATTTTAGAGGTTTTAATTTTACTTTCTTTGTAATTTAGTTTTTTCCTTTTCTTCTTTTTGATTAAAAGAAAACCTCAAAAAAATAAATTTAATCATAAGATGGAGCTATACTTCTAAAAATTCAGAGGAAAGTTGTTTTATAAAAGATAAACTTCTCCAACTGTTGGTTCTTTTGCCACTACAAACTGGGCAACTTAGAGTCATTTTAAAAAGAATTAGTAGTGACAAATCCATTAACCAATAGGTGGCAAACCAAACAACTTATTTGGAAGTATGCACCCAAACACTTAAGGGATTGAGTGATCATTCAAAGAATGTTCACTTTCTTACCTTGATTAATCACTACTTGTGATGGAAAACATTTGGCCTTTGTGCCTCAAAAACCAATTTAGTTGCATGGAAAATATTTTCCTAAGGGAAATTGGTTTTTACAATCCTAAGGTCACTAATTTAATGCTGAAATGATCATGGTACTAGATGGTCTTGTTTTGGCAATCTATTCAATTTGAATGGGCACTAAGCCTATCCATGCCTAATACCACCCCATACAAAAACTAAGGGTAACACTTGAAGGTTCATTGTGGTAGAAAATAATCCAAGCTCAAGAACACATCCATGGACAAGGGAATTAACAATAAGCTTGGCAATAATTCTACATCTCACTTTACCTCTTGCCTGAAAAATACCACCTCTTTCTTAACAACCACCAACTTATATTTTTCTACCACATTTGGAGCAATTAAATAATATGAATATCCCAAATCAAACATTGGAAATTGAAACACCACATATTGCACCTATGGTCTTGATTATTGAGGCTAGTGATTGGATTGACTATCATCCATTGTCACTACATCTTGTGAGATTGATTAAGGTCTCCTATTTTCATCTTTGTTCTTGATCCCTTATGTTCCTCTCCTATAAAAAACTTATACAAGCAACACTTTTCTATGTGCCCAAGTTCCTTGTAATGCCCGTCTTTAATAACCTAAGAATGTTGCAATTGTGTAATAAAGGTGTAATTTTTTTTTTTTTTAGGTTTAATTATTAAGTTATTTAGTTGCATACATTCATTAAGCTATACGACGTTACACTACTTTGAGTAACCATAAGTGACTTAAGTATTTCGTATTGCACATATTAATTAACATTAACATAAACATCAAAGATAAACATTGCATAACATTGGATTCCATTCAAGATAGTATAAAGTACAAACATGTTTTCCATACATTGCATTTGATAGATTATACAATACTCATCCATCTGATGAGGTAGATCAAATAATAGTTACAATAACAAGTGTTCACCTCACAACATTTGAGGGATGTTTTATAATACAAATTTACAATATACAATGATGAAATACTCATAAGTTCCATATGCGAGCTCTCCATCCATGAAGCTCTCGATGCCATGATCAAACTAGGGACCCAACGGAATAAGGTGCATGTTCCACCCAACCATGTGGTACCCGTAGGTCCACCCCCCGTGCTAGGAGATAGTAATAAGGTTACCTAGACCTAATCTACTAACCCTAGACACTAGTACAAAACATTCTAATGGTTACATTGCTTCCAGATTTTGACAATTGAATGTTTTCACAAATACAAGGTTAACTGTTATTCTAGGTGGAGTGTCATCACAATGATGCAAAGGTTACCCTGGTGTTTCTTCCTAGGTTCCGGCCCCCAATCCTTGGGTTACCCTAGTAACCTCTTACGAAACCCGGCCCCTATTGCATACTATTGTGGAATCGAATGTCTCTTAAGGGAACAAGACACCGATTTGCCATTCCAGGCCTTCTCAACTTATACTCATGACTGTAGTAGCTCAAGAGTCATAAGAGAGGCATGAATATCTTATTAAAAGTTTTAAATCTAACTACTATGTCATTTAATTATCACTGACTTAGTTAACTATTTGTAAGTTACCCTGACACCACTTTGTGTGTCAGCCCTTACAAATAGCCACTCCCCTAAACATAACATGGAAATCTATGTTCACTGACTAAGGTTTATAAGGTGTACATACAACCAAGATCTATATAAAAGACCAATCACATTAAAACGAACAACATTCAATGTTCATAACATAGGTGTCAAACCACCAAACAAAGCCTTGTACACATCCTTAGTTAACACAAGAAATTTAACTTAACAATCACAATCCCCATTTAACAATTGGTCTGGAAGACTTAATTAATAGAGACTTTCCCCATTTACCCAATTCACAAAATTTAGATCAATTTAAAGCAAATTCTTGTCTATCATTTGGATATACTAAATCCATATGTATGAGTTTGAGTACATCATATTTATAAGTCGTTTTAAAAATCTATTTTGAGAACAATGAATGTAATTGTTTTCTTTTAATTCACTCTTCTAATTTTCACAAATATATATATATATATGATCATTTCTATACTTCCACAATTTCTATTTTCTCATGAAATTTTAAAATTTCAAAATTATTTTTCTAATTTAACAAATATCTATATATAAACATATAATCATATGTAAATATATAAATATTACTATAAAAATACCATACTTAATTCCAACAAATATATTTATATATATATTCATATATATATATATATATATAATTCGAATTATAAATTTTACCTTTTAAATACTAGTATGAAATTTTAAATTAAAAAGTAACAAAGTTTTTTAACTATTTCGTAGCCTGTACCCGGCCGCGACAAGGGTTTTAGCAGGCGACGGCCATAGCCGAGCCGCTCTGTGCAAGGGTAGAGGCGGTGGGAGTTACTCCCACTGTCGCCTCCCTTAGGGGCGGCGGTTGTGGGAGCGGCCGCAGCCACCTCCCACTGTCGCCTCCCTTAGGGGCGGCGACTGTGGGGAAAACCCCCACGGCCCCCATAAAAAAGCCCTTATATATTTCATATATAGTCTACAAAGAAAAAAAAATGAAATTTCTTTGGTATGAAGGATTTAAAACCCTCCGAATTTTGACAACTATTATCCTCATTTTAAAATAATAACAATATAACAAAACTTCAATATGGTAATTTCGTCCGTACGGCGGCGATTTTAAAAAAAAAATTCAAATAAATCACATTTACAAAATTCATTAAAACAACAATTAATTACAGAAATTGGGCATTAACATTCAACAGGAAATTCAAAATGAAATTACAAACCCTTCAAATATTTTAACAAATTTTGCCTCTGTAATATAAATCCCTATTTTTCCTTTTTTTATTTCTTTATAGTTTCTTGTTTTCACAGTTTTCACAGAGATTTGAAAAATGACAACAGAAAATTTCTTTTCTATCACAACTAAAATTCTTCACAGATCTTTTCTACTGTTCAAATAAAATATTTAAGAAATTCCCGAGAAAACAAAACACAGGAAAATCTAAAATGATATTTTCTCAAACATTATTTTCAAAGAAATCAAATTGTACAAAGAAGAATACATGTAGCTTGAGATTTGACTGTAGAAAATAAATCCTTTGTTGCCTGTAGCACACAATCCTCCAAAGCTTCTTCAACAAACACACAAGATCTTCCCACCAAGGGATCTTCCACAAATATACAACCCCAGAGGAAATAACAAATCCTCTTAGAAAATAAATTTTTACACAGCAAGAATTTTTACAAAGCTTTGATAATTTCCCGTGAGGAAATTGAACAACCTCTCTGTTTTTCCCAAGATCCAAAATATCCTCCATAAAGAAATTCCTCAACAACCTCATTAAAGCACTGACACACTTGTCGAGAAGTGGTTACCAAAATATCTTCTCCACTTCTCGGCAATTTGCCAATTCAAATTTTTTAATTTAAATTTTACAACCAGTATACAAATCTCATGCATTTTTTTTAATTTAAATTTACAATTTTCCATAATTTATTTAATTTTCAAATATAACTATTTACTCACTTAATATTTTAATTTAACTAATTAATTTATTTAATTAAATAAGTTTGATCTTTTATAATCAAACCATTTAACCAAATAAGCTAATTAATTAATTAAATAATCAAGCAAGTAATTTCTTTAACATTTAAAATTAATTTAAATAACAATAATTTAAAACACAATACTCCAACATTAAAAATTAACCAAATTTGTTTTTCAAACGATTTATCCAAACATAAATTGACAATACAACCTATGACTCAAACTAAAGACAGACAAAGTACTAAGACCAGGATTATAGACTAGGCTAGGATAAACCAAACTACTATCTCCCGATCAACGTTTCCGTTGAGTCTTGACACGCTCAGACCTGAGTACCCAGGTGGAGTCGGTGTCATGTACCTGCAATTCCTGCAACCAAGCAAATAACGTGCATACAAATATATATATATATATATATATATATATATATATATAACATTAAACAGACACACCGTGCGAGAAAATCATGGGGGCACACTTTCATGTTCCGTTCTCCACTCACCACAGCAAACTGTGAAATAGCTGTTAGTCCATCATAAACATGTTCATAGCAATAATCATCTGAAAGTAAACATCTACATTATCTCAAAGCATAACAGGAATCAAATATCGCAATATAATGTATCATCATGTCACAGAATAAATCCACTGTCGCTCAAAACCAGCGATCAAAATATCCAAACAAGGTATCATAGTCTACAGTGTAAAAACATAAAGAAAACATAGGCATAAGCGGAGGTACTACATTCCTCACATACAATAAAAATAATACCCACATGGTTGCACATTCTTGTGTGTTTTTGGGCTATGGTGCACCCATCCAACCAAACCTAGTTGATGTTGCATGGATGAACTTAGGGTTTTTAATTTTGAGATGACACATTCCACTATAGATCTTGTCCTTTCAAGGAATTTCATATACCCTTGTATCTTTTTGATAGAGTGATTGTTGTGGCTATTAGTGAGGTTAAGGCAATAAGGTCAAAGATACAAACCCAAATATCTATGGAGGTAGTGCATCTTTAAATTGAATCTTAAACTATAGATGAACTTGATAGTGATGATATGCCTTTGGAATAAGTTTTCTCTCATGGAATGTTCAAGGTTTTACAAGCTTCATAATAAAAATATAGAATGTAGGATGTTTAAAAATATTTGCAAACTTGGATACTCTTTGTTTGCAAGAGATTGAAATTTAAAAAAAATCACTTTTTTTTGCCTTTCATATGGCCAACACTCATTTCTTGTGAAATAACCATGAGGCAACACTTCATGGAGTGGTATTTTCTCTCTGTCAAATAGCAGTTGCACTTAGTGGACCAAGCATGTGACCCCACCAATATTATGGTCTATCTTTAATATTGATAATTATTCTTGTTAGGATAATTAATTTTTATTCTCCCAATGATGTTATTGAACAATCCAATATTTTGCATTGGATTGGTAATCTAGTATATTGTAGTTACTTCGGTCATATTTGGGTATTTTAATATGGTTGAGGATGCAACTAAAAAAATGTACTTTAATTTTGCACTTGACAACTATAAAATGATAAGCTTGGTTTACATTCATAATAAGTTGGTCCTTTTATCCCAACATTGACCAACATCATAACCAAACTATATGCATGCATGTATTAACCTCATTCTAATTCTAAATAGGTTCCTAAAAGGATGGATTTATCTATGTAGTTAGCTAAATCTTTTCTCTTTTACCAAATATTTTTTCTTACTAATTGAGCCTTAGTCAAATATTTTCTTCATTATCATTTCCTAATAAAATTTTGCATTAAATGGTAGTCTTCTAAACCCAAAGAAAAAATAATTATTTTTTAGTACTTCTTTGTTGATTCATCAACTCACCCTTGTTCATATCAATGTTTCTAAAATTTAGAACTACATCCTCATCATCAAACTAGATGGATTGAGTGGTGGAAAGATGCACTTAAGTGTACCTCTTGGTTTCTTCACATTTATGGGTGGCAACTAGTGAATTTGTATTTTTCGGACTTATGAATTCACCACCATAAATGTCCATTATTGCATAACTAAGTTGGAAGATCAATACTTTTCTCCTTCTCTAAAACTTCATGTTGCCAATATCTATAAATAGAAGTATATTATGGACAATCATTCTATTAGAGGAGCTCAAATCAAATCCCATTTTCACTTGATCAAAGTTGGGGATAGAGTTTCTAAGGAGTTCTTCTAATCTTTAAGAACTATTCATGCTTCTTGGGAAATCAAGTGCATCAAAGAAGGATCTGAAATCTTAGAGGAGCTTCTTGACATTACTTGAGTCTTTGTTTACTATTATGAATAATTTTATAAATCATGTGTCATCTCTAGAGAAATAACATGCAATTCAACAATGCATCTCCCCTATAGGACTTTCCTCATCCACAAGGATTTGTTTGAGAAAATTTTAACTCAAGAATAGCTTCATGAGGTGGTATTCTCCATACTAATTATAAATCCCTAATATGTGATGGATTTCCTTGTGATTTTTACAAATCCTTATGAGATATGGCTAGTAAAGATCTATATAGAGTTTATCTAAAAGCTTACAATTTAAAATCCTAAAGGAAATATTATTAAAAAATAAATATCGAGTTAATACCTAAGGCTAAGGCTAGATATTTAGAGGATATATTGTAATTGGTGGCCTATCACTTTGCCTAATGATTCTTATAATATCATTTTCAAGGTTCTTGTTCTCAAGTTGCACCATATTCTCCCTTTGATTGTTTGTCTAGAGAAAATTGGATTCATCAAGTATACATATATTATTGATAATATCATTTTTATAAGGGAAGGAATGGAGTGCTAAAATGTTCTAAATATCAAGCCACATTTTTCAAAGCCTATGATCACATAAAGTGACCTTTCATACTTGAAATAATTTATATTTAGGGTTTGGTCCTAAATTCTTAAGATTTATTGAATTGATTTTTATTGATGCTTCTACTTGCATCACTATTGATGATCATCAATCTTCATCTTTTGGGATTTTTTGATCTATATGATAAGGATTTTCTCTTTCTCCTATTTTATATGTGTTGTTTTTTGAAATATTTGGTTATATTTTGGCTCATGTTTTGTCATAAAACATGGCCAAATGTATCACTCTTCATAATTCTACTCAATGGTTGGTCAATGGCTATTTTCCTAGTGATTATTTTCACTTTCCTAGAGGATAAAAATAAGTTCAATCAAACTCTTCATGCCTAGATAATTTGTGTTGAGATTCTAGTTTAGTTATGCAATGCAAAAAACCTAATGCTATAAACAATATTTTTTCCTAAACATGCTTGGATTAATAATTTCATGGAGAAGTTTTCAAATTATTAGGCATTCGAGTGGTGGGCCTAGCTTGATTGGCTAAAGCATCCTGTTGCAGGGAAGAGGTTATGAGGTCTAGTCTCCCCACCATCCCCGTGGTATCAAAGGGCGTGTCGCGCCAGTGCCACCAGTCACGTGAAAAAAAATTACTAGACACACTGCAGTTTGTAGGGGGACGAATACCTGATCGGTTCCTGCAATCAATATATATATATATATATATATATATATATAGCATTCCTTTTTCTTTGCAAGCTTCTTTCTTCTTGTTTATAATTGCCAATTTGTTTTTATTTGAGTGAAAAAATTATATTATTTTACTATTAAACCACTCTCCCTTGTAGGAAATTTATAGGCTTGTTATCAATTTCTAGCTATCACCACATTTATTAATCTTCATGTCATGTTACTTCCACATATTCTTATAAAAATATATATAAAATATTAGAGATTTTTTATGGGCTTCTTTATAACAAGGAAAAGGCTTTCAAAAACTTTCATAGAAGTTATGATGTCTTATTCACGATCTTGGTGGGCTTGATATTATTGATAGACAATGGTATGATATAACTTTATGTACTAAATGGACCATTAGAGCCCTAGAGGGTAATGCAGATTGGGAAATTTTGGTTCAATACTATATATCTACTAGAGTGCCTCATGGACATAAATCATCGATCGAGAGAATTTTATCTTCATTTAGTCTTCACCATGAAGTTTATTCAAATCTAGGATATTTTTTATAAAAATCATATGGAAAGTCTAGTGAGCTATTCATTCATGAATTATTTGGAATGGAAATGAATTTCATACTAGTTTATCTATTAACCATTAGTCTATTTGGTGGTATTTTTTGATCACTTTCCAATATTCCTTTCAAGAAAAAATCTCAAGAACCACCAATAATCTTCTGTCATGCCCACATTTTAATGTGGCTCTAACACAACCATCACAACTTTTTTTTTAAACAATATAGTTTTGCAACCCAACACATATGCAACATGCCACCTTTGCACAACACGACTTCTAAAGTTTAACATTATTTGATAATATTGCATTGAACAAGGAACAACTCATAGTTCAAATAGTTATAGATTCTTGTTGACCAGCTCCTATAGTTGAGTTTTCTAAATGTCCAGCTTTAAATTCTTATAAATGTCTTGAGGAGATAGTGTTATCAATAATGCCACCACCACTAAACTCATTATTTAGCTTGAACCTTAGCCTTCACCTATTCCTAAGGTGTCGTATTTTCTTAACTTGGTCAAATTGATTTAATTGTAGAGTAGTTGACCCTAAGATAGTTATTTGGGATATTCATGTGGATTAAGATTAAGAATCTTGATAATGATAATCTTTTTAATTATTTCATCGAAATATCTTGTCATAAATTTTAACTAATCCACCTTATTAACCGTCATTAAAAGATTATTATTTTGCTAATTAATTTGGCAAGGTTATATGTGATTGATATACTCAACCTTTCATCTATATCTGCTTTGCTATTTTTAATTAATTATTCTATTCAACATTTGAATTGAATAGTAAATGATTTCCATACGCCTTATAAAATAATATTCACGCGAATTAATGATTATAGATGATTTCCATTAATCATATGATTTTAATAGTCAATAAATAAATATTTCAATCAAACTATCAACACTTTTAATTGGGTAAGAGTATGATTGAGAATAATAAATTATTCCAACTATACCATTATAAAAATATCTTGTAACTTAAATAATTCAGTTAATGATTTTTATTTTTATTTTTCTAGGTTGTACCAACTTGGATAGATTCAATTTCTAAAATAACAAATTACACTCAAAAATAAATTCCTATTTGACATTCAATTTAAGTCCCTTTTTAATCCATATTTATAAATTTAATATTCATGCCAATTTGTTATTATGAATAATTTTAATGAAGCTTTTGATTTTCATTGGCAATAAACAATTTTTTTAATTACATTGTTAAAATTTGTTGAGGTAGGAACACATCTAAACCCAATCAAATGATCCAACATAAGTATTTTAAAATAACTACTATACAATTCTTTAAACCTTTATATTTTGTCTAAAATTAATTCATGCCTAAGAATTTATTTATTTAAGTTGCACTAAAATAATTTTAAAACAACTCATTTCTTATTTAATAAGACTTTAAATCTCTACTTGATAATTATAAATTTAAAATAAAGTGGTAAGACAATATTCAATTATAAAATTATTTTAAGTTGTCACTTAAATAAGGGTCCTAACACCATAGCCCCCCCACCATGGACTTAACCACCATTAAGTTAAATTAAATTAAATTAAATCAATTTTTGAAATAAACAAAAAAGTAATGGAATGAGCACTCAATCTCATCCATTGGATGAGGTTAAATCTCCACCCTTGGATCTTAGGGTTAGAAATTAAACCCTAATCCATAAGGATGGCTTGTTAAGAGCTTTACCTTTTTCATTTCCTCATTTTTCATTTGATTGTAGGATTGAAGAAGAGAAGGATTGAAGAAGGGAGCTTATGCAAGTTTTCTTGAGGTGTGATCTTTGCCGATGATGAGTGATCTTATCTTTGTTGCAGGTTTCCATTCCTTTTATTTCTCTTTTTCCTCCTTTATAACTACACACATTTTTTCCTTCTTCCATTAAAACTTATTTTCTAAATTTTTTGTTATTTTAAAATCTTCTAGTATTTGTTAATTTTAAACCCTCACTCCTTAATTCATTTTGTATATCTATTTGTACCTACATAGCTATGGAGGGATAAGTTGGGGCTGAATGTTGTTCATTGTAGATGGAAATTACAAATTGAAACAGATATGTTTATTCCTTTGTAGTTTTTTTTTAATATATATTAGGAGAAATATTCTATTTTATTTTATGTATATATGAATATATAAATATAAATATATATACACATGTATCCATTACTTTATTGTTGCAGACCTATGTATTATATCACATTTGTTTTAAATTTAATAGAGGGGAAAAAATAAAAAATTAAGGAGAAGGGGAGTGGGGCTAGCCCGACCTGTGGGAAGTCACGCTCCTTATGGCAAACATGGCTCCCTCAAGGGAGGTTGTGCCCCTTTACCATAGGGGTGCCTCACCTTATGGTGGTCATGCCCCTTAAGGGGGGCCACAACACCACAGGGGTTGCACCACTATTAGGAGGGGGCAACACCTCCCTCCCCATCCAAGGCTGGGGTTTGGGAGGGCCGAGCTCTACCTAGCTTTAATTTTTTTATGCTTTATTTATTTTATATTAATAAAGACTATTATATATAATCTATAGTTGTATTATAATATATTATATATAATATGTGTTTAAAATATGTAATGTATATATATAATATCCAATATATTATATTTTATATTTAAATATATATAAATATATATAAAATTATTATAAAATATATATAATATATATTAATATATATATATAGGTATCATATAGGTAATGGATATAAATATTGAGTAAAACTAAAAATAACAAGATTATATATTTATAATATATTCCACCATATATATGTTTGAGTGCAATGCTATAATATACAAACATGCATATATTTATATATATAAATAATTTTATAGTATACTTATATTTTAGCTTTATATGGAAACATAAAATGCCTTTACATGAAATAGTGTTGACACTCTCACTTGGCCAAACATATATGAATTTTAAACTCATATTCCCTTTCACACTATTTGATTTTCATGCATATGTATGATTATATGTTCAACTTGTGCTAAATGAGAGGGAGTTGAGGAAGCAATGAAGTATTTCATAATACAAAGCATGTTCGTTAATTTTATGTGTTCATAAAAAAATATAATTAAATAAAAGAGATACATGCAACACTTATTCATCAATTTAGTTTATACCCTTTTATTAACAAGAACCTAGTCCATCATTCCCTTTCAAAATCTAACCACAATTTTTGTTTTTTCATATTTCTTTTTTAAACAAGGTAATAAATATGTTTCTCTTTCCTTTTCATAGTATAACATAGTCCTCAAGATGAAGTTGACAAGAAATGAACTCCAATAAATATCTTTCAAATATCCATAAGAGATGAATGCCAAAAGGAGAAGTAAAACTCTCCATCCTACCAAACATGACATCATTAGGCCATTTCAAGACCCTAGACATCTCCTGAGCCGAGAGAACCATTTCAAACCCACATATAAAGGTTGTAACTCAACACTAAAACTCATTTTTTTCAACAACCCAAATATAGAAGGGCTAAACATTACAAGAACTCTACCATTTTTAAAACTCATTAACACAAACAAAAAACAACAAGCTTATTGAAAAAATTAAAAACACACATTTTCAAAACACTCCCAACCCAAGAATTCTTCATGTCACTCATAACATCAACTAGATGCAAATAGTGTAAGTAGGACTTATCTTTATACATTATTGTAGAGATGTAGCCTCCTTCTCCATGATACCCCATTCTTTGATACATCACTCTTTCTCTCTACCAAGCTCTCAATATTTCTCCTTCCTTCCTTCTCTTGAACAAGCACATGCCAAAAACAAAGACAACTCCAAAATTATCTCCCCAAAACAATCAAGATCCAAAAATCCAATAATAAAAATCCCTTTCCCATTCTTCCAATGGGAGATTAATAGGGGCTCCAAGTTGAATCCCATAGTTCCTAAACCTCAAAATACTTTCTAAGTTCTAAGGTTACATTTAGAAATTAAAAATAAACAAACCACAAACACAATATTCACTTGACTCTTAATACTAACCCACAACTTGACTCTCTTTTCATTACATGAGCTCACATTTGAAAACTTCAACTAAGTATTGACAAGGGTTTGAATGGTTCTTCCTTCTACCCATTGGAACTCATCTCAAGTGTACTTTTCTTAATACACGATTGGTTAAGGAATCACAATAATCACCTACTCACAATTTCAATAAGATTCAATTCGATAGTTAGTGGATGAAAATATATCTGTATGTACACTTTTTTTTACCTGAACCTCGATGCAAGATAAGAATTTGAATCTATCTTCAATAATAACGAAATATTATTCTTAACTAACTTATTTGACTACAATTTTTTATGGATCTTTGAACAATCCTTTTTACTAAATATCATTATGTGACTTGATAACTAATGCATGCAACTTACCTTGTTAACTCACCTTAGGTATACTTGTCATTAGTTAAAATTGTATTGATTTATCATTGACGATGTTTGACCAATAATCTTTTTCAAAATTTTATGTGATCTTCAAAGGTCCTAGTTCATTCCCAAATATTATCCTTTTCCAAGCAACATAAAACACATTAGAAAATCATTTGTACTAAAGTTAGGTACACATTATTCCTTTTCTCATATCAATTTAAATTTTTTCCTCATGATGCTTGTACGAAATCTAAATCTCACATACTTGCATACATTGCTAATGTGTTTGCCAATTCACATTTAATAAGGAACATTTACTACAATAATCATTTAAACTAGGTCATGGAACAATTAGATCATTAAGCACATAGTTGAGTACAATCATTGATGCTCTCCTATACCTTTAGAATCTAAATATGTAAAACTTTCTCAATTGCACACACTCATTTTAACATAATGTTCTAAGAGAATAAAAAGAGATATTT
>VDFB02113012.1:0-30017 GCA_007258455.2 Sequoia sempervirens
ATTGACTTTGAGACCTTTCCAACAGTTCAAACGGTTCACGAATCGGAGTCCCAGATCAAAAGTTATGGCCCCGGGAAGTTGGCACTTTCTAGAAGATACAATTGCAAATGTTCTTTTGAAATTTGAACTTCAAGTTGTAATTTTTTGGCGTCAAACCGCCTAAACTCAAATTTGAATGTTGTTTTGGCTCCAAACTAAAGAGGAGCTCTATTTATGGGCGGATTTCTAATTTTCGGGTAACTTTTTGAGGGACAAGCTCGCATATTGCGAAAGGGTGATTCTGTAGCTTTCTGTAACTTGCATGTGTTGTAGAACTTGGGGATTTGAGATCCTCTACATGTAAGAAGCTCCATTTTCTAAATAATAAAATTATTCTCTTATTTGTGGGTTATTTTCTAAGTCTCGGTCTGTGCCCTTATCAGAATTTATTTTTTTCCCTCCTCTTCCAACATCTTACTGGAACAAGCTTCACACTCCTCCAACAAATCTATACTTCATTCTTCTCTCCTCTCGTGGACTTACATCCACCACGTATCGTCCTCCTCCTCCAATGATTCTCTCCATGCTTATCCTCCTTCATGGGATCCAACCCACCGTCACCAATCGGCCACCTCCCCCAAACAATCTCACTATTATTCTTCTCTTCCATGGATTTGACCCACCAAAATCCGACCACCTCCACCAAATTCCTTGATCATACACATCAACACCTACAACATACACACACAAATTTTCCTCTACAATTTCATGGAAATAAAAAATTTCCATCTATTCTTCTCCACACTCCTCAACCCTCAACATTACAAATGAATGCAAAACAATATCATCACAAAATGCAAACAAATTTACCTCCTCTTTCCTTGCTACAATGTTTATGGTATCATTTTCATCTACAACCTTCATGTCATCCTTTACTATGGGGTTTTCATCTATCCCATCTACTCTCATCATCATCTTCATGTCTTCAGCTGCTATACAAAGTCACCCAACTATAGCATCTTCAACAACTTCTTCACACAAACATGTTGCATACAAATCTGCATCTTCATTTTTTTCCTTCCCATCTATTTGCAACTCCTTATCCACCTCAGAAACAAACAAATCCCCATCAATTTCCTTCATCTTCTTATCACTTTCAACCAACATTTTCCTTTCAAATAAACTATCAATCATTCTCATTTATTCTTCCAACAAGAGATCATCCTTATCTTCACCAATCTGCTTATCAAATTTAAGACTCTCCAAGTCCATAATCTAATTTTCTTTATTTCCTCTCTTATTTTCTTCTTCATTTACATTTGTAGAGGCTACTCTCACATATTTCTTCTTTCATCTTGAGCTCAACACTCTTTACCTCTACTCTTCTTTTCGTTTTCCTCTTTCAAGAGAATGTTATTCTTCCAAATTCTCTTTTCCAATCTTCCCTCATCTTCTTCAATATCTTTTTCTAATACATCTAAACTGGCCTAGATCTTTCCCAATTGTTCTCAAAGTATCTTTCCCAATTCTTCGTGGAGATTTTTATTTTCCACTTCTTCCTAATATTGTTCCCAGAATAAAATTCTCATGGATCTCTTCATGACCCATCTCATTCTCTCTTTTGAATTCATCTTTTTTCTCTTTATTAATTCTCTTAGGGACTCACTCGTCCCCATCTCACATCTCATGCTCAACATCTTCACGGATTTTGCACCATGCTTCCTCTATAGGCTGCCTCACATTCGGTGATCTACTTATATACTCAAAAATATTCTAACTTCACTCTCCACCCATAGGTCCTAGAATTGGTTGTCTCACAGTCGGCGATTTGCCTATACACTTAGTACCCCTCACTATGATACCATTTGATGAAAGGAAAAAACTTCCTCTACTATATCACCAAACAACATATTGATTGACAATTTCATTTTTCAATTGAAACAAGTTCAAGATTTTGCAACTAAATAACTATTCTCCATCTACCACTATATTCCAAGTAATAATTGTATTAGCATTCAAACAAGTTTTTTTTCCAAATTTAATTTTGATTCAATTCTCATTCAAAGAAAATAGTCTTATACAACATGTAGATTTAAAATCAACATAATACAATAATCAAATCCCAATCTGATTTTTTTTGTTCCTACATCATATACACACTCATGTATCATTCTTCTCTGCAACTAATTGATTGTAATCTCTATTTCCATCAACTCCCTTCTCCCACTATGGTGCGACCTATGCTCTCAAGTCAAGAAAATTTAATTGTATTTTAAATTCTAATTACCATAGAATATGGTGTGTTCTGTTTATAGTTCCTATCTTCATGTATTAACAATCATGTGTGGCACAATCTATACTTGGAGATTTCCCCTTAATTCTATGGCTTGAATCATTCATGTATTTCCTCATCGTTGATATCCAAACATCATAACAAAAACTCTGCTAAAAAGTGTAGCATGGGCATGAACATTATATTGCTACATATACTGATTTTAATTCATACATTTCCACTGATATGTGGCTTGAACCCTATCATACTACCACTCTGAATTCATTTCCTTTCTTCCACAAATGTTGCAGCTTTCTCTTTCAACTCTTTCCCTTACTTGGAGTTTACCTCTCCTCTTTTGGATATTGTACAATCCTCTCTTTTTATTTTGCAATTGTATTCATGTTAAATCTTTGCTCCTCTCTTCCAAGAACATCCCTTCCTCTCCTCTACACACATTTAAATTCATTATTTGTTACTTATCACCTCCCCTATGTTACCCTTAATCTTCCTCATCATATATTTTTATTTTTAAAATAAATCTCTTTTAATTGTGTCACATGTTCTTTGTTGTTTCCTATTGCATATAATGCAACCCTCCATCTTCTTCCTTGCACCCAAAGTGTATAATTTTTTTACTTCCCAATAGGCACAAATCCCATCCATATGTGAGAAAAATAAAGATAAATTATTATTTTTCTTATAATAATTAATCATCTTGAACTATTTGACTTCAATGCATCAAAGCTGAAGATGTGAATCAAAATATGAAATGACAAAATGTTGCTCAAATTTGCCTCAAATGATCATGACATTGAAATTGATCCAAAAACAAAAACCAAAATAATAAATTCAAACCAAAATATTTTTTGGTCGATGCTAATTGTGTGCATACCTAGATGCTCCTACATCAAACACACGAGGTAGCATTTTGTGAGCATACACTCACAAACATGGAGTTGAATAGTAGAAAAATTCTTTCAGATTGCAAGCAATCTATAGTGAACTTCATCGTTGTCATAAGTACAAATGAATTTATTTATTTTTCCTCCTCCTCCAACATCTTGTTGGAACAAGCTTCACGCTCCTCCAACAAATTTTCACTTCATTCTTCTCTCCTCTCATGGACTTACATCCACCATGTATTGTCCTCCTTCTCTAATGAATCTCTCCATTCCTATCCTCCTTCGTGGGATCCAACCCACCATCATCAATCAACCACCTCCACCAAACAATCTCACTATTCTTCTCCTCTTCTATGGGTTTGACCCACCAAAATCTAACCATCTCCACCAAATTCCCCCATCTTACACATCAACACATGTAACATACACACACAAAGTTGCCTCTACAACTTCATGGAAATCAACAATTTCTATCTATTCTTCTCCATACCCCTCAACCCTCAACATTATAAATGAATACAAAATAATATCATCACAAAATACAAATGAATTTACCTCCTCTTTCCTTATTGCAATGTTTCTAGTGTTATCTTCAGCTGCAACCTTCATCTCATCCTTCACTAGGAGGTTTTCATCTACCCCATCTACTCTCGTCATCATCTTCATGTCTTCAAATGCTATACCAAGTCACCCAACTGTAGCATCTTCAACAACTTCTTCACACAAACATGTTGCATACAAATCTGCATCTTCATTTATTTTCTTCTCGTCTATTTGCAACTCCTTATCCACCTTAGCAACAAATAAATCCCCATCAATTTCCCTCATATTCTTATCACTTTCAACCAGCATTTTCCTTTCAAATAAATAGCCAATCATTATCATCTCTTCTTCCAATAAGAGATCATTCTTATCTTCACCAATTTTTTTATTGAATTAAGGATTGTCTAGGTCCATAATCTTATTTTCTTCATTTCCTCTCTTCTTTCCTTCTTCATTTACATTTGTAAGGGCTGCTCTCACATTTTTCTTCTTCCATCTTGGGCTGCAATACTCTTTTCCTCTACTCTTTTTTTCATTGTCCTCTTTCAAGAGAATGTTCTTCTTCCTAATTCTCTTTTCCAATATTCTCTCATCTTCTTTAATATTATTTTCCAATACATCTAACCTAGCCTAGATCTTTCCCAATTCTTTATGGAGTATCTTTCCCAATTCTTCATGGAGATTTTTATTTTCCACTTCTTCCCAATATCATTCCTAGAATAAAATTCTCATGGGTCTCCTCATGACCCATCTCATCCTCTCTTTTGAATTCATCTTCTTCCTTTTTTTCAATTCTCTTAGAGACTCACTCATCCCCATCTAACATCTTGTGCTCAACATCTTCACAACTTCTTCACTGTGCTTCCTCTATAGGCTACCTCACATTCAGTGATTTTCCTATATACTCAAAACTCTTCTAACTTCACTCTCCACCCACAAGTCTTGGCATAGGCTACCTCACGTTCGGAGATCTACCTATACACTCAGAACCCCTCACTTTGATACCATTTGATGAAAGACAAGAAATTTCTCTCCTATATCACCAAAAAATAGATCAACTTAATAATTTCATTTGTCAATTAAAACAATTTTAAGGTTTCACAACCAAATAACTATTCTCCATCTATTACTATATTCCAAACAATAATTGTATTAGCATTCAAACAAATTTGATTCCAAATGTAATTTTGATTCAATTCTCATTCAGAGCAACTAGTCTTATACAACATGTAGATTTCTAATTAACATAACACAATATTCAAATCCCAATATGATTTTTTTTGTATTTCTACATCAGATACACACTCCTATGTTATTCTTCTCTACAACCGATTGATTGTAATCTTTGTTGCCATCGACTCCCTCCTACTATGATGAGACCTGTGCTCTCAAGTCAAGAACATTTAATTGTATTTTAAATTCTAATTACCATAACATATGGTGTGCTTTGTTTATGGTTACAATCTTCCTGTATTAACAATCATGCATGGCATAGTCTATACTTGGACATTTCCCCTTAATTCTATGGCTTGACTCATTCACCTACTTCCTCATCGTTGATTTCCCAACATCATAAAAAAATTGCTAAAAACTACAATGGACATGTTATATTGCTATAAATGCTGATTTTTATTCATACATTGTCACTTATTTGTGGCTCGACCGCTATCATACTACCACTTTATATTCATTTCCTTTCTTCCACAAATTTTGCAGCTTGATCTTGCAACTCTTTCTCTTACTTGGAGTTTACCTATCCTCTCCTGGATACTGTGCAACCCTCTCTATTTATTTTATAATTTTATTCATGTTAAATCTTCACACCTCTGCCAGGCGCATCCCTTCCTCTCCTTTGCACACAATTGAGTTCATTATTTGTTATCTTATCACCTCCCCTGTGTGGCCCTTAATCTTCCTCATCATATATTTTTCTTTTTTAAAATAAATCTCTTTTAATTGTGTCACCTCTTATTTGTTGTTTCCTATTGCATATAATGTGACCCTCCATCTTCTTCCTTGTGCCCAAAGAATTTTATTTTTAAACTTTTCAATAGGCATGAAGCTTATCATAACTTGGTGATGTGTTTCTTTTTCATCATAGATCTTAGCTTTCAAGTTTTCTTCATGTCGAGAGAAAAACATGAAATGGTGAAGAATACTAAAAAAAAATTAGACAAAAAGTATAGTGCATTGCTAAATAAGATAGTAATTGCATATATTACATGTAAGGGTAATGGAGAAGTCATGATAGTATATAATAATAATATAAACTAAAATAATTAGATAACTAAAATTGATTAAATAACTAGCTTGAAATGTATGCACTCAATATATTTGAAGGATTAAAATATTAAAAAAAATTGGATCACCAAGGAATAGTAAAAATTTAGGAGATACAAATAAAATTCATCATGAGAATGAATTATCAGATAAATAATTTACTAATTCTAAATAAAGAAAAAACATTATAATCTCGTGTTCATGGTTATCACCTAATAATGTATTAATAAAAATAATCTTAAATCAACCTAGTTTAAATGATCTTGTATACAATAATATCAAGTTAGTCATTACCATAACATTCATTATGATAGTGCTAAAATATATAACATTGGAATGGTAGCAATTACAAAGTCTCTTATCAAACCTAAAGTTTATTCTATCTGCTCATGAAATCCTTAATATAGTTGTTGCTTCTAACATGGGTTTGTTGGACATATAGTGTGGTGTAGATGGATTCTATGGTTTGTTAAAGAAGGGAATGTTAGGCATGGTTTCAATTTGAGTGATTGACCTCATAACACTAAGAAAAAACCACTCTCAATCTATGAAGAATGATAGTGCATCCCACGTGTCCTCTTTTGTATGGTTAATATTTTCAATGATCTAACCCATTTGGGGTGGTTTTGTCTTCCATTCCAAATTTCAAGAAACACTTCTAGTAAGTCTTATGGTTATTTATCTTCAACAAAAAAATATATTTTTTGGAGTTTTTGAAAGGGTGGAGCAAGTAGATGTAGAAATTAAACAATCAAAGGGCTCTCATAAATTTGAGAAGATTGTTCCTTTAAAATGTTCATGACAATCTCATATTTTTATTTTTGAGAGGAAGTTTTAAAAGAATAGCCCTATAATGGGGAAAATCAAATTCTTTGTAAATTTAACAAATTCAACAAGTGTACCAAAAGGTGCATAAATGGAACTCCTACAATTGAAAGTTATTTATATAAGTTAATATGGATTTTATCATTGCACACAAGATTTTGTTATAATTTTTAAACCAAAGAAAGAGATTTAATTATCTATTTAAAGATGTATCAGGGAATCAATCTCTCCTAATGAAATCTTAGTTCCTAACTTTTAACCCTTTGATAGAATCCTTAAGGTGATTCTTATTTGGGTCAAACTCCCAAATATCCCTCTAAATTTTTGGATTGATTCTATTAGATTTGTGAATAAACACGAAATATGGGATCAAACAATGAACAAAAATACCTTCCATGCAAGAGAGTTTCAACAATAATGATGTAGGAGCATCCACGGTTGACTGGCAATCTTGCATCAGCCAAAAATATTTAATTTTATTTTTTTCTTTAGTTTGGTCTTTAAATATTGTAGGTGAATATATTTTTGTAATAAGGCCTAAAATATTTGATAAATATTTGGCCAAGTTGTTATGTTGCATATTTTTGGTGATTTGAGCTCATTTTGTGGCTTTTCAAGGAAAAATCTTCAAATATGCCTTCTTGGGTGTGGGATTTGAGGAGTTACAAGTTATGACAACTAATTTATTGTTCCTCAACTTCATCATGAAGAATTTGGATGCCCAAGAGCAAGTGGTTTGGATTTTTCTATTCCGGGGCTCCTATTTGTGAGGAAGTGGCTACTTTTTCGTGGCCAATCATGGATGGAGGTTACAAAAGATGCATTTTCAAAATTTAATGATTTTAATTCATTTTTGAAAGCATATTGTCCATTTCCAGGCATAGAAAATTGAGAGTTACAGTAAAGGTGTGAAGGAGTTAATTTATATGTTTTTTGTCATTTTCAAGGATTGTTGAGCACTGCCAGATTTGAAGCTCATCATTATAAGGAATAGATTTTTGTTGGGAGAGAAAAAATAATATTTTTTTTTCAGGTTTGAAGAGGTATTTGCAGCAACATATGGATTGGAGAATCCATGGTTGAATTTTAGCAAATGTTTCAGTTGAGGATTTGCAGGTTATAAGAGAAAAAAACTTGTGAAAGAAGATTTGTTGAAGGAAATACTTTTGTATTTGTTTCTTGTTGTTTCTTATTATATTTTTTTTAGATTTGTAATGAAATCCATCAGCCCATATGGCTGTAAATGAATATATTTTCGGTTATGCCTTGAAGTTGTCATAATTTAGGATATTTTGAATGAGGATTATGAGACATTTCTAGCAGATATGAGTTAATTTCTTACATTTTTTTGAGTTTCATGTATGTTTTGTGAGTTTGAGAATGAGGGTTGAGTTTCTACTACTTCAGTGGTATCAAAGCAGGAGTTCCTAAGTGTACAAGAAAAAGTTGAGTGTACAAGCAGAAGTGTCAATGTGAGGTAGTTTGCACTGGGACTTGTGGTGGTGTGTGTGTGATTTGTGTGTAGATAGATTATCGAATGTGAGGCAATCTATACCAGAGAGGATGGGATGGTTCATGAATAGGCCCATAAAAAAATTATTCTGAGAACAATATTGGGAAGAAGTGGAAAATAGGAAGCGTTGTGAAGAATTTGAAAAGATCCAGGCTAAAGTAGATGTATTGGAAAAGATGATTAAGGAGAAAGTGGGAATACGAGAAGAGAGATATGGGAAGAATAATGTTCTCTTGAAAGAGGACAAAGAAAATAAAAGAATCATATAAAAAGAATGGAGAAAGAAAGAAGAGAAAATGGTCATTGTGTCACGACCCCTATTTTTATGTTTCGTATTTTACAATGTTTGATTAAATTAATTAGCAATGAAATAAAAGTGCAATGAAACAAAGAGGAATTAATTATAATTTAATTATAGATTTTATTTATTCCAAATAAATGATAATGTTTGGTTATTTAGAATGACTACACTACAGTATTTGGGTCCAATTTTTGACAAAATATTGTCGGAATACTGACGAACCATTGAACCAATTTTCATCGACACTTTTGCGTCAAACTTTCGACAGACTCTAAAAATGTCAAAATATCGACCTAACTTCATCGGTTGTCAAAGGATTATGCTTTCGTCGAAATTGCAACAAAATGTCTATTCGTCGAAAACTTTCGTCGGTGTATTTCATTGAAATTTTGACGTTTAGGCATTGCTATCTTTCGTCGGAGGTACAACAATTGTGTTGGAATTTTTGTATTTTGTCGATGGTTTTCGTCGAAAGTTCTATGAAACTGTGCATTTTTTTATATTTTAAAGTTTCTACATCATAGATCATCATGCCGGGTGAGCTTTGGAACAAGGTATGGGCATCCATCATGTCATCTCTTGGAATGCAATGATTGTAGGATATGCTAATGATATCTACCCCTTTGACAGATGGTTTGATTTGTAGTTGCATGACCTAGTGTACATAAACACTATTTATCAACATATTGCCACTTGATGAAGTAGACTCATAAGATGGTCTTGAAGTTTTAAAAATTGAATGTCTTTTGTAAATATATTTGTAAGTTGTTTCTAAGTTTGTATATACCTCAATTATACTTCTTTCTTTTGAACCAAATATAAAATGAAATGATATTTCAAATCAATTTTTTTTGTCCTACTATGATGGATACGATTCTTGGACAACTTAATTGTACTTATGTTATTGCAGAAGATTATTATAAGCTAAATTTATTTCTCCCCAATTTATTCTAGAAAATTTTGAAGTCATAATTCTTAAATGTATCTATAAAAGTGACTGCAATATACTCAGTTGAACTATAGAAGAAAGATATTTTCACATCCATGTGATGTATGCTTTATTTCTTTTGAGCTTCTATTGAAATCACCACTCTATTGGTCTCTTATTTTTATAATGGTATAAAATTCTCTTCACAATCTATCATATATCTTTGTGTGAACTATGCCTTGTTCTTGTCTTTGCCTTATCCTTGATTGCTTTTACTGATTACACCTTCATTCTTTATGGTTTTTAATTTAAGATAAATTTCTCCAAATGTGTCTCTAAGTCTTTTATCATGAGACATAAGAGATCCTACTAAGTGATCAAACTTGAGAGTAGTCAAATCTTTACTTTCCTTAATTATTATTACAACATGATTCTACATTGGTGTTAGAGATTTTAACACCTTTTAAACCACAAAATTTTGCTCATAGTCTCTATCAAAGTAGTCATCTTATTGATCACATCTTTTACTTTTACACAATAATCACCCACTCTCCCAACTTCTTACCTCTTCAAATTCTCTCTTCAATATTTATAGGTTGACAATTTTGACTTGCTCACTATCTTGATAAGGTTCTTGTAGATTTTTTGAAGAACCTTTGTTATCTTTGCACTTACAATTCTTATGATGCAGGAGAATCCCAATGATCCGTATCCACCAAAAACAATTTGACTTTATTTTCACCCATTTAATTCATTTTTTCTAAATAATATTACATTCTTTTTAATTGTCTCCTTTACAAAGGACAATATCTTAAAGAGTCCCCAGCCCTAAAAAATAAACAAAACAGAAAAAAGTAAAAAAACACTTATCCTTTCATCTATTTAGCATGAACTTAATTGCCCCTCATGCATTCAACATGGAACAAACGTATCATTCATAAAAAAATTTAAACATTAAACTCCATTTAAAAAAATCGGTTAAGAATAACATCCATCTATAAAAAAAATGTTAGAACTTCCAATTTTAAGATTCTAAAAACAAGGGAGTGGGGCCAATAGATGGGCGAGTGTCAATTTCAAGATGTTTGAGTTGTACTTCCATGGTGGTGTATGCCAACACCACTGATCAACAAGTCTTCTAGAGACCTCTAAATTATACTCTACTCCTCCACAACTTTGCTAATGAAAACATAAAAAAATGAGGGGCGCTTGGGGTATCGTGGGGAACAGTACAAACAAGGACATTACTTTGCATTAACTAGAACAAACTAATTTCCAATTACCGGGGATATGACCACCAAGTTAGACACTAAACAATGGTTACGGGGGCAGAGAGGTGACTATACTTATCGTGGTTTGTCCATGAAGTCTTCCCTTAGCATGCTCCTTTAGCTATCTATGTATCTAATAGGCTTGTCATGGAATTTCATTGGTCATATTTTTTACTCATGGCATTGTCCATGTCAACTGTGTAAGGTCATTCATAAATATAAACCTTTCTCTTGGAAACCTTTAATTATCCTTGACTACCATTTGAAGGTTTTTCATGTATTCATTAAAAATACTGCCCTCATAATGTCAAGAACCTATTGTCCTTTGTGTACTTTTTCCCTTGCAAGGTGTCTTGAATTACTCTTGCCATTTAATTTATGAAAGTTCATAAATAGCTTATGCTTGACCATCATAACAATGTTTGTATCAAGCTTCATTTACTCTTACTGCCCTTGATAGTCAAACACTGTCATTTTCAAGGTATGACTGTCATGCTTTATATACCTCTGCCTCCTTCAAAATTGTGCATTTGGATTTTAATGATCACAGTCATGGTGTTGTTCACAATTCCTTTGTTTAAGCACTTAAAATATTTACCAAGCATATGGTAGTGTCCTTCTTTAAAGTGTTGTCCTCTGTCAACCACGTAGGAACCTTACCTACTATCATAAATCATCGGTTTATGCATATGGTGGACTATACATACAAAGGTGACTGCCCCAAGCTCTTGTCAATTTAATATATTCCTCAAAACAACCTATTTGAGCCTTCATAGTGATTGTATTCTTTGCTTCTCAAGGATTCATAGTCAGCCTAAAAATTATGGGATTTGTTTCAATATGACTAAGAGTCACATTAAATGTTTTCCAAGTCTTTTTATAATGGTATAGTTAAAATCCTTTATAACAATCTTCTAAAAATTCCTCCAAACTACCCTCATAACTTAGTTATACATTGATTGTTCCTTTGACTTTGTTCTTAAATAAGATTTCTCCAAGACCCTACCTAAGCATGAACCATAATTGTCTCTCCTTAATACATGATTTCCCTTGGAGTGTTTTGTATTGTATTTCTTTGTGCCTCCTTTTCTTGCTTTCTGGATGCTCATAATGATTGTTTTCAACTATTTTATGCCTCCCTTATGTAAGACTATCCTCATGGATTTTAAACTACACTTGATTTTCATACAGCTAGCTATGATCTTCTTTTTATGACTGTGATCATATTGAATGATAGTGATCCTCTATGATCTGCATACCTATGACAATGATCTCTTTCAACTTGACTTCCCTTATGGTATATTTCAAGGTTATATCCTTTTTTTCCATGTGAACTTGGGACTACTCATTTGAAAGTACTGCCCACTCTTCCATGTACATTATGGCTTGACTATCATTATACTACTTTTGATTGTCCTCCTTACTTCATTTCCTTCTACCTATGACCAAAATTACCACATACTTCTTCCCCTCTTTAGACCATTTGGAATGACTATCCTTTTGGGCATTCCAAAATTACTAGAACATATAACTTAGTAAGTATAGAATCTAAAAGAAAACTCATCCATCCATCAAGGTGTATAATTCAAGTAAAGTAACATCTATATGCATTTTCTACATCTTATACCTTCCAATTTATACAAAGGAATGCATATGATCCATAGGTGTATTCTCCTATATGAGAAATTGGAAATAAATCCTCTAGTCCTAGCAATATGAGACATGGAGAATAAGAAATGGAAAGACTTGTATTTTGTTACATTTGAATTCCCTTTATGATAGTCATAAGGACTTATGACTATCCTTTATTTCAATATATTGAGGGAAGTACATGTTTCACTATCCATAATTTTATTCATACTTGACTGCCCTTTTAAACTTTTATCTACACTCCATGGTTTCTTTATAAAATGGTTTGCCTTTTTCCTCTACTGAAATCTGATTTGTTTGAGTCTCCTCCACCTTGACTCTACATCAGCTAGTTATGGTTGTGGCTTAACAAGGGTATATTTTCCAATGTTATTAGATTTCCACAATCCATAAGAATATTAGAGAAGCTATTTCTGGATTAGATTGTGTAAGCTTTTTTGGATCAACATTTCGGATCACACTCTGTGATCCATCAACAACAAGATCTAAATATCCCTGTATCTATCTCAATCAAGCCTCTAAACCCTTCAGAGCTGTCAATATCCGTGTATATTTTGGTAAGGAAGACAGTAAGTTGAATGAATGTAAGTAGAGAAAATTTTGCATACCTGCAGATGGTAAAAAGTTTCATGGTTAAGTGGAAGCCTCCCATCAACAACAAGATCCAAATATCCCTGTATCTATCTCAATCAAGCCTCTAAACCCTTCAGAGTTGTCAATTTTTCTGCTATCCTGTTATGCACCAAAAGTCAAATTTTAGAGTTATGTCATCACTAAAAACAAAAGAAACAGAGCTTTGAAACCAAATCCACACACAACATAATGTGGTATTCATACAAAGCCATACAAACAAACTAAACTCAGAACATTGGAATGGGAACAACTTGAAATTATGATGTAGAGCATGGATTTAGTTTACTCAACTGGAGGCACATTTCATAATAATGGGTTCTTCATGTAAAAAATCTGTACAAGGTTCAAACAGTAAAGAGATTGATGAAAGATAGAGGAATTAAAAAGATATTTGGATGTAGTTGGATTGTGCTTTTCTTTGTTTCGAGAATAGTTTAATATTCTCTACTTAACGGGGCCAACCACGTGACGGTGGAAGCTCATTTGGCCCCTCCCTCACATCAATCTCAATTCCCCATACCTGATCATATAACATTAATCATTCATTCATCCATTAATAACATATAACATTCATTTATTAACATATAACATTCATTCATTCAGTTGTTACATATTATCAAAAATATGGTTGTCATAATATGATTACAATCACTTTTTTTTTGTTTCTTTAATTTTGAAGCTAAAAAAAGCTAAAGTGTAGTATCATTTTCTAAATCATCTGTCCCCCCTTCAGTTGTTCTACCCTCTTCTCTTGATCTTAATGTACGCCTAGTCATGTACTGATCACGACATGGAGGCCACTTCAAGGGGGGTCTACTGCAATAACAAAGAAATGTTAAATTGATATGTTTTGTTATTATTGTTACAAATATTTTATTGATTAAAAGAACATTAGAGTGGTGCTCTTTACCTGATGAGGCCACATCATGTTCCTGATCTTGTCGTATAGCCTCATGCTCAACATGTTGAACACCCTCTAAATCTTGATCTGGAGTTGAAACACAAAAGGTTACATTAATGAATACACCAATTGCAACTAAATATGTTTAAAAGAACATTAGAGCGGTCCTCTTTACCTAATGGGGACACATCATGTTCCTGATCTTCTCTAGCCTGATCATGCTCAACATGTTGATCACGCTCTACATGCTCTAAAGTTGAAACACGAAAGGTTACATTAATTAATACATTGATTGCAATTAAAAATGTTTAATTGTATTAATCCATACTACATTTTGTATAGCACATGAATACATCCAGTACTGGGATGCACACCATGACCTTCATTTGTAGGTTGTGCTCCACCCTCACTAGGCCACTGCATTCCAATGTCAGGTGCAGTATTATCATTGTCTGTCTGTTTAAAACAAATAGGCACATAATTACTTTATGGTGGAAATTAATATTGAATAGATTGCACAAGTATTCAATTTTAAATAAACTTTATTGAGTTTATTTACCTATGTGTCAGATGCAGTGGAAGATTAAGTTTTCCCAATCAAGACTCTTAGTCGTTCAGCCATGGCTTCATAGCCATGCTGGAAGGCAATCTTCATTTCCTTTTCTATGGGCACTCTGTTGAATTCAAAACCCTACATTTTTGCATAAGATCATGAATTTTGCTTCTATGGTGTGATAAAACCAAAATTGTTTGCAATTTATTATTTGGATGCAATATTTCATTTATTGATACTTACAATTCTTGTGGCTAATTTCATATAACCACCAGAGCCAAGTTTGTGTTGCCCGTGTTTTTCTAGTCTTGCCTTTGTTGCCTTCGATGTGTCGGGCAACCTATGAAAAGTTTTAAATACGTTAGATTATGTAAAAATAAAGAGTAATCAGTATATAATTACATTGTTGATAGTATCACATACCTTCCTTGGCCTGGTGTCTTTCCTTTTTTCTTTTTAGCCTTCTCCTTTCCATCCGACACCAGGTCCTTCCACTCCCTCTCTGGAATCATGGGGAGATGCTTGTACTTTTTGTTCTTCTCTAAATGTGACCTATATTGGTCCCTCACATACTTTAGATATGTACCAAATTTCTTAAGGACCTTCGTTCAGTTGAATGTTTTATCACTGAACAACACAACTAAACGGTTAATGAGCTCATCCTTTAAATCTTGATTTTGGGCATTCCACCATGTACGTATGGTGGGCTCGAAGAGCTCCAATGTTTTTTATTAGAGGTAAAATAGGTTTTGAATGGACCTGAAAGCATTTAACAACAGGTTTTAAATGGACCCGAAACCATCAAGTTTTAAGGGGACCCAAAACCCACACTAAGATGAACAAGCTACCCAAATGATAAAAAAAAGCAACCAGCAACGAAATAGGGACACAACAAACCAACAGCCAACCAAAATCCAGCAAGTTTCCCAGAAAAGAATCAAGATTCCATGAATCTTAATCCCATTAGTTTTGACGAGACCAACGACCCACTATAACAAGGTTTTAGCAGGGACCTTAAACCCAAACAATAATGTTTTGGATAAGACCAAAAACCCAAGATAGTTGTTTGTAACAACTGAACAACAACCCACCAATCCTTGAAGAAGATAAGTCTTTCCATTCCACCCACACAAACTTCTTCAAGAACCATCAGCCACAAGGCCATTCTGTCAAACCACTAGAAAAATGCTCTTTTGCAGCACCCTTGTATCTGAAGTGCTGAAACAAACCCCACCTCAAAAGGAGTTGGCTCCCCTCTATAGGACCATATGTCAAGTAGTCCCTTATCACCACTGTGATCATCCTATAACAAGAATCTACTCCACCTCCATAGGAGCTCACACCACCTCAATAGGTACTGTAACAGAGCAGACCAACAACTAGGAAGGCTTCTCCACAAATCTGAAATCCCCAACTCTACCTCTAGAAGAGCAGGCTCCACCTCAACAAGAGTGATATTCACCTCAAAAGAAGTCTCAGAATGGAGAAAAGAGGAGAGAGTAGACCAACCAGCAGAAGGTAGAAACCTGACACCCAACAACAAATTGAGAGGAGGGGGCAACAAAAGAACCACAGAGACAGAGCCCTCCTGACCCAAGCTTCCAACAGTAGCAGAGATGGAAAAAAGTCATTCCACAATAGCCCTTAAGATAGAAAAACCATTGAGAAACAACCTTCTGGGGGCTAGACAAAGCAGAGCACTAAAAGGTGGAAGGAAATCCCATAGCCTGAAAGAGCACTCCCACCAGGGAAAACAAACATCCACACCCACAAAAAGGGCAACCCATAGCAAAATCCCCCATTCTAAAAGGATAATCAACACAACACAAGGGGGAAAGACCAAGATCTTCAGAAAGACAGACACCCCTGCTCTCAAAAAATAATCCATTAAAGAAGACCAGAGCAAGACCACATAATACCCTAAAGGGAAAAGGGAGGAAAAGCTTCCCACCGAAGCAATAATGCCACACCATAGAGAGGGAAAACAACCCAAAACAGGATCCCAACCACAAGAATAAACAAGAAAGACCACTAGTCTATTGGGAACCAAGAGTAGGTCGGCAAAGACTGCAAAGGGGAAAGCAACCTCCAAAACCACCACACAGATCCTTCAAGCAACACATCGACCAAAAATGCAGCCAGCAACCCACCGCCTATGCCAAGAAAAACCTCCAGGAGCAGAGCCACCAAGCATCGCTCCCCCTCTGATGTGATACACTTTCCAACAACTCAAATCTGTAGTATGAAGACACCAAAAAGCCCTAGAAATAGTGGAAACGGGCCAGTAAAGAACGGTGACGCCTCCAACAAAACATCCCCCACCAACCGCTTCAACCCCAGCTCCCTCGACACCCATAGCACCCGTAGCATAGTCGCCCGAGGCAGTCTCAACCCCATAAACAGCCGCATCCCCACCCGGATCGTCTTCATCATAATCTGATTATGCAGTTCCATCGGCTGAAAACTCGCCTGGATTCAAAATACGACCTTCGCTCTTGCTCCCACCCATTGAGGTTTTTTGTTTAGTGGTTTTGAGATTTTTATATCACCTAGATTTTTATAAAAACCATCATTTCTTGCAAAATGATCATGGGATCATTAGTCTAAAAAGAGTGATCAATAAGTAAATTTCAATTGGATTATATATAATAATAATTAAAACATTTTAAATTACCTAGGACCTTCTCTATCTTTATGGGAACGAAATCCTTGGTCACCACAAATGTGACTGGAAATTTTCTTGTACTAGTAATATGGGAAGATCTAGGAAATGCTGCTAAAACATCACCGACACTAGTGGCCTCTACATCACCAGTACTACCTGATGCGTGCATGTTATGTGTTGCTGACATTTCAGTCGACAATATAGGCACGAATGATGGGGTTGGATGATCATGTGATGTATGTGCAAGAAGATCAGGATGGACACTTGTACCAACCCCTACTCCGTGGGCAGCACCTGCAATACCCTGATCATGGCCAGCTGCATCATGAGGACGCAAAAAATCTTGTAAAAACAACACATATTTAGTTCATGACATAAAAGATTACAAATTATAAAACCATGAATGAACTTATGTTATAATTAAAGACCTCATGACAACTTGCAAGTTTTGTACTCTCTCAGTCAATATTTTAACACTCTCTCTTATCTCATTTGTTTGAGGCACTATGAATAACAATTGAAGGATTTCTTCATTGCATTTTTTTGTGTCTTCCTTATCATATCGAGAGGATTTTTTGAATATGCGATGTCATCATCCAATAACAGTGACTGCGCCTCAACCCTATGGATGCTCTCCTCTACTGTTGGTGCCTTTCCCCAATTAGCTTTCTGCAACAAGAATATTTAAAACATTATTGAAATTAACCCAATAAACTTATGAAAAAAACATAATAATAAAACATTTTGCTCGTATCTAATTTGTACAATTACAATGAGGTAAACCTCTGTAGAAGCACTGAAGATGCATCATTTGTGGTTTGGTCGGAGCCTTCCTCAGTACGATCAATGTCCCAATGTGACAAAAATTAAATATAAAAAAACATTACTAAAATGAAACCAATAGACTTACGAAAAAAAACATAATAATAAAATGGTATATTGGAGTCATTAATTGGAGGTTGGGTAAAATGGTATATAGTATGTACCACCCCCATAGTAACTATGTTTGTATCTAAGCAATTCAAATTGTAATCAATTGGAAACTCTTCCCCTACAGTTATTGATTTTATCGCACATACAAATACACGGTTTCCCTCGCGTGCCTCGAATATGCAATTGGGTTGCTTATTTGTTGACCTAGTTCGTGTACTATTTGTAAACCCTGCAATATTCCCTGATGCTTTTGGCCTTCTGTCAATGTACATAGCCACTCCTTTATTTTGATCCTTATCTTTTAGCTGTATATAATTTTCTGACAGTGCATACCTACGCATACTTTGTGTATATTGAACCAGTTGCATCCAATCTTTGTAACTGTAACAGGGTCTGACATACTCCATAAATTCAGTAACTTTGTTGTAACAAACCTTTATGTCGTCCATGCAAAACAGGCCCAAATTATGTAAGGATGATGGTGATATGCGATATATCATCTCTTGGTTGAGGCATGTGGGTTGATGAATCATTTTGAAGTTCTAATGCAAAAGATTTTTGTTTTCTAGAAAATTTGTGTGTAAATTTCCTGTTCTACTACGTGGTACGACCTTTGTATGTACTGTATGGGTAAATTCCTATTATGGTTGGATACAGGGAAGACTTGGCTTTCTTTTGGAGGTGATTTGACAAGTTTTCATTGAGTATAAAAGAAGATATTTCCATTTTAGCAAGAACTGGTCTAAAAACCCTCAAAACTAGGGTTTTGATTGAAGAATGGTTCTTTCTTCCATATCCATGTTGTAATAATGCTAATTCTTAGTGGGATGGTATATATTTGTGTATATTTTCATATTTCCAAGGTTTTGGAGAATGGCATACTATGTGGAGGAAGTTTTTCAATGTGCTAGGCCTGGCATCCTCATGTGACAGGTCTAGATTATGAAGCAAAAAGTTGAGTTTTGCTTGTTTAGGGGTGATTTTAACTGTGAAGGAACTTAGGAGTGATAGAAATGGGTGTAACTAGCCTGTAAGAACCTGTTTCAAGGCTTTTGGGTGAAGGGAGAGCCTAGATAGTCAATTGTCCTGTTGTATAGCCTGCCAATTAGGCCTCTTGGAGCAGCATTGTTTTGGTCCATTTCTCTTTTACTGTCCACTGTCAAGAAAGAAGTTTTTGAGACTTTGTAGGGGCATATATTACTTGTCTAATTTTAGTGGTTTGGGCCTAATAGAAGCTTATATGTGGATTTTATTTTGATTGTCCTACTGGGCAGGGCTACAAGCCTTTTAGTGGTAAAGAGGCCTAGTGGTTAGAGAGATGAGAAAATGTAGTTTCCTAAGTGAAAACTTGAGTTTCATGGCTTGGTTTAGTCCTATTTGACATGATCCAAGTGGATACAATCCCTCTTGATTGTTTGAGTACAAAAACCCTAGTTGAGGGGGTCTTTTCCTTGAAGGAATAGTGGATTGGAAAGGTCCACTTAAAGAGTATTTGAGAGAGCTATGCTAGGTTGGTGGTAAAGAGGCCTAGTGGTTAGAGCGATGAGAAAATGGAGTTTCCTAAGTGAAAACTTGAGTGTCATGGTTTGGTTTAGTCCTATATGACATGATCCAAATGGATACAAGCCCTCTTGATTGTTTGAGTACAACAACCCTAGTTGGCGGGGTCTTTTCCTTGAAGGAATAGTGGATTGGAAAGGTCCACTCAAAGAGTATTTGAGAGAGTTGTGCTAAGTTGGTGATTTCATCATATAGCTGATCATCTAAAGAAGCTTCCCCTACTCACTAGTTCCTTTGGAAATTGATATTGATTAGTTGTTGTCGTCCTTTTTTTAATGAAGGATTTTATATCATTCTAGAGCTCGCTTTATTATTGAATATGGGAACACGAGTCTATGTTGATATATTTTTCATTGAAATATAAAGATCGAGAGGTACCTATTCCACCAAAATCATTTGAGAGACGATCCCATCCTTATCCCTTATATCATATCTTTGGAAGTGAACTATTTGAAAAAATGCCTCAAAGAAATATGGTCTCATGGTGATGGAATGCCTCAAAGAAATGTGGTCTCATGGTGATGGAATGCCATGAAAATCCATCATCATAGGAATTTTTCATGGCATTCCATCACTATGAGACCACATTTCTTTGAAGCATTTTTTCAAACAGTTTACTCCCTTGTCTATGGATTGTCATGGCATTCTGTCACCATGAGACCATATTTCTTTGAGGCATTTTTCCAAACAGTTCACTGCCTTGTCTATGTTTCTTTCTATAGAATGATACATAAATATGTATTCACTTTCTTCTTCAAAAATCATGGTATGCAATCAAGAGTTTTAAAAGAAAGAGTTTTAGAATATGGGCAATTTTGTTTTTAGGTCCATCTTTGAACCCTTGATTCTACCCTATGTAATGCTTTAGCCAATTATATGTTAGGGTGGTTAGAATTTAAAAATATATCTACTTAGGTGTGAACTTTTATCCCTCGATTCCTCAAATCTTTGGGTAATGTGTTGCAATTGGAAGAAACAAGGTCTACTCTTCCCCATCTTAACTCTAGGGTTTTTATATCTCTCAAATCTGATGAGTGTATTCTACATATTTTGTGCTTTCAATTGAGTGATAATCAAACTAAACATGATATTGAATTTTTGAGAGGTTCGAATGTGTTATCTCTCAAAAACGTAGGTCGAATGGCTCAAGAGGCTGCCAATCTCTTGATACGCTTTAGGGTAATAGATAAGGTCAAGAGAACTCAACCTTCTACTCTTCAGGTGTTGCTAAACCTTGGCGGGTGTACCTAACTGAATTAAGCAGACTTATCTTATGATTAGTGTAAGCTGTAGAATGGGGGAAACAAGCTAAACTATGCATCTACGCTTCTAAATAAGATAATTGTATCTAAAACTCAATGAATTTAAACTAAATTAAACTAAAAAACTTCAAAATGCTATCCTATTGCTCTCTAACTCTAAAGACTTCTCTAATTTACTTAGCTCTCAGATTCTTAAGCTAATTAAACTATTAAGTGACACTTAGAGAATGAGAAATGAGATTATGCTACTCTATTTTAATCTAAATATGCAAACTCTATGCTAATGGCAGCCATGGCTGCAAATGCTGATGCTGGATGGATGCTGGATGGTTGCTGGATGATTGTTGGATGAATTGGATGCTTGAGTGCTTTGGAAACCTGCAGAGTAAGATTACATTCGTTGGGATCCTTTTCTTGCAGCCCAAGAGCTGTATTTATAGCATTCACGGCAGCACAATTGTACAGGAAACCGGGATGAGGGGCTATGATTTCTTCTGGAGAATCCAAAGGCATGGGATGAGAAGAAGGAGCTGATCATGGAGAATGGTTTCTCCCCATGAAAACACCAGGCAAGATAAGAGGGAAGGTGGGTGGAAGGTTGTTGAGAGATCTTCCTGCAGATTTTCCCTGAAGCTTTCCCGTGAATGGCAGTGCCATTAATTTGATTGGTGAGAAATAAATATTTATTGGTGAGGGAATAGTGCAAACTTTATGCAATAAATTTAAATAATTTTAATTTATTTAAATTTAGCAAAAATGAGGAATAAATAATTTAATAAATCAAACTATAGGGTTTGGTTTTATTAAATTAAAGGAGAGTGATAATTAAATAAAAGATTTTTGACAATCTTTATTTAATTAAGAGGAAATGTGAAATTAAATAACACGAATTATTTAAATTGTGTATTCAATTTTAAGATAGAAGAAATAATGATAATAATTAAATAAAACAAAGTTTTTAATTTTGTTTATTTAATTAAGAGAGAAATAATGTGATAAAAATGATAATAATTAAATAAAACAAAGTTTTTAATTTTGTTTATTTAATTAGGAGAGAAAAATAGGAGAATTGATAAATGAACTTAATATAAATAAATATTTCTATTTATTTACTAAGTAGAGGAATTTAAGATTAATTAATCAAATAAGGCGTATTCGATTAATTGGATTCTCCAGACCATTTTTAGGTGTCTACATTTTGCCCCTCTTTGAAGTGATGTGTTTACACAGTGTTTCAAAGAATGTTTTTGCTTTAGCTGCTAGTATTGACGAAAGGTTTTAAAGGATGCCCCAGACTTGTTCCAGATGATGAATTTTGAAAAGATAGTGATATATGCCCCCTCGGGAGATAAATTGATGAATTTTGAATATTTTATGAATTTTCAGAAACTTTGAATTTTTATGATGGTTTGATGATGAATTGATGAAGAAACAATTTATCTCCCGACAAGATTGTAAATGCCCCAGTGATTGATTAGAATTAATTCATCAGAAGAGAAATAAATAAATCCCATAAAATTTCCCCAAAAAAATAGCCTATAAATGCTCCGAAGGTCATTTTCAAAAGTCATTTGTGCATTGACTTTTACAAATTTTGAGATAGAGACCCTCCAGAGCAATCAGAGCTAGGATGCCGATCCCATACCACACTCACCGACTCGAGCGTGTGCGTCGTTACCAGCATCCGACCGATTATGGTCCTCCGGTATGTACCTCAAACTTTTCTCGTAATTTGCGCCATTGATTTTGATGCATTTTGCACTTGTTTTTTAGTTTTAGCGCGCACGGAACGCGTTGTAGCGCGTCCGTGCTCTGTTGTAGCGCGTCGTAGATTTAGCGCGTCCGGTCAATAGCGTAGCGCGTCGTGTAGGTTTTGCAGCGCGCCAGAAGTTTTAGCACGCGGGGTCAGTTTGATAGCGCTTTCGTGAAATTTTGTAGCGCGACAGAATTTTTAGAGCGCCGAGTTTGTTCTGTAGCGCGCAAGGGGAGTTTTGTAGCGCGCCAGACTTTTTAGCACATTAGGTTGATTTTGTAGCGCTTTGGGTAAAAATTGATTTAACATTGTGCGTTTTGATTTTTGTCGATTTGTTTTTGATTCCGTCTATTTTAGTGTTGATCTTGACTAAAATATATGGGAAACGATCTCATGATGAGCGAGATCCATTTGATTGATAATAATTACCCTCATGATAGGTGAGGAATAATTATGCATTCTGAATGATTGAACCCAATTTATAGATGAGGGTTTCTTGATAATCTGATAGATTGATAGGAAAAAGCACAATGTTTTGATTTGTTGATGATCTTTTGATATTCTGATTAAAATGTTTTGTTTTGCATGAGTACAGGAGTAGTTGGATGTGATCCAGGTGCGGGAGCAGTTCCCTTGGCCGTTTGATATGATTTCACGACTGTCTCTTGATGAGAGACAACATATTGCTGCCTGTGGTTTGGCTACATTGTTGGACATGCCCCATATTAGACTCAATAGGGGTCTATTGACAGCTTTGGCGGAGAGGTGGCATAGTGACCACAACACATTTCATTTACCTACTGGTGAGATGATAGTGACGCCAGAGGATGTATGGCGTATTCTTCGCATACCGTTTGTAGGAGAGATTGTGGTCCACGACTCGGAGGAGGTTGGTGGGGTAGAGGCCATGCAGAGGGTCTTTCAGGATCCTCATGTTGCAGGGGAGTGGATTCCGTGGATTGACATATATGAGGCTTATGCTCCACTCCCTTCAGTTTTGGCTGGTTTCATTGGTGGATTCCTTTGTCCTGATAAGAGGTCAAAGGGTCTATCTCTTGGTTGGGGTCGAGTGTTAGAGGGTCTAGTCATTCATAGGACTAGATATGCTTGGGGCATGTGCATGCTTGCCCAGTTGTACCATGATTTGCATTGGATTGTTTATCTTGGCGGCAGTAGTCTATCGGCAGGGGCTACCCTTCTCCAGGTATGGGCCTGGGAGCACATTGTTGTTACACGTCCCGTACCCGTGTTGGCCAGACCAGCGACGAGGCCGTATGTTTTTCGATACAGAGGCAGGCCTACCCAGCATATGATGGGGAAGCTTGAGTATTGGAGACGGATCATTGATGACATTGAGGCAGTGACCTGGCGTCCGTACCTAGACTGTGATGCTTGGGACGATGATGATATTGAGTTGGGGTTCTTATCCGATTCCATGTATTTGATCGGGAAGAGCCCCAGGGTCTTGGAGCGTTTCCTGTTTCGTCGGGTGTACAGACAGTACGGTATTGTGCAGTGCATGCCACAGGGTGTAGCCCACTATGGACGGCGACGGATTGATGTGCCTGATTGGGGTCCTAGCTTTCCTTACAGGGCACTTGTTGAGGGTTACCGTGCTTTTCAGCCATCAGCGTGGGAGGTTCGACGAGACATTGTCGAGGCACCCATTACGCCTGAGTATGGAGAGTATCTGGCTCTGCACCCGCCTCCATGGATTACCATTCCAGATGAGCCAGCACCTGTACCGGCAGCCGTACCGGCAGCAGCACCAGCAGGGGGTATTCAGGTCGGTCAGCGATGGGGGAGAGAGGAGGATGTTGATGTCGATGTGGAGAGTAGCTCAGAGACTGACAGCAATGACAGTTCTGACAGCAGTGAGGATAGCAGTGATGATGATGGCGGAGATGGGAGGGGACCGAGCGTAGCAGGTTTATCAGAGCCATCCTCCAGTGCGCCTCGTAAGAGGTAGGCTGTTACATCTTCATCGGCAGATCCCTCAGAGGTGGCAGGCTTACAGGTGCAGGTGCAAACATTGCAGGGTCAGCTAGCACAGTTACAGGGTTTATTAGCTCAGACTCAGGCTCAGACACAGGCAAAGTTAGCCACTGCTCAGACCCAGATCACATCTCTGATTAGTGAGAGAGATGGGGCATTACAGGCAGCAGCGACCGCACAGGCTCAGGTGATAGGATTATGAGCACAGTTGTCCACAGCCCAGGCACAGATCACGGCTTTGACTGCAGAGCGGGATACCATTAGATGGACAGCTGAGACAGCACAGGCGACTACAGAGAGGTTACAGAGAGTGGCAGATGGGACCTCTATAGCGGATTATATGCGTGAGGCCATGCGAGCCGGTGCTGGGATTGAGTTCTACCGGAGCCGCTACCATGAGCTATGCCCCACAGAGCAGAGAGTCAGCTATGCACAGTCGCGCTCAGGGAGGAGTCGGTCTAGGACAGTGAGCAGAGGTGTGACACAGCCTCTTTCGAGAGATCCGAGAGATCCTGGGACGTCTGGTGGTGGTACAAATACTGGTGCAAGACCTGCTCCTTCTGGTGGGAGTACTACCTGATATGTATATGCGTACTCATTGAGAGATTGATACAGCTATTTGTTGACATGATGTTATTTTCATTCTTTTCAGACTTCATTGTATACTTGATACTTGATGAGATATATATGTGCAGCGGTTCGATTGATTCATGATATGTTTTGACATGATTTATGTGATGGATGCAGTGATTTTATGATGTATTGACGTGATGGATGTGTGGATTTTATGATGTATTGATGTGATGGATGAAATGATATTGACGATGTATCTCTTTTCTTATGATATGTATGATAGATAAAATGTGATGGACGATGTATGGAAAATGTAATAAATGAAGATGTGATATGTGAATATGTGAAATGAATTGTAAAATGTGACATGTGATAAATGGATGATGAATAAATGAAGTGTAAAATGTAATGATGTATGTAAATGAAATGTGATAAATGATAAATAATGAGATGTGAATAGAATGATTTACGATGAAATGTGATTTAATTGTAATGATAGATGAGTAGATGATGTTTAATGAATGATGAGATGTAACTGTAAATGAAATGTAATGTAAATGGATTTGAATGATGTATGATGAATATGTGATGATGTAAATGTAAATGATGTATGGATTTAATGAAATGTAATGATGTATGATAGGTGAGATGTAAATGTAAATGATGTATGGATTTAATGAAATGTAATGATAGGTGAGATGTAAATGATATGTAATGAGATGGATTGCCATGATGTATGATGAATATGTAATGATGTAAATGTAAATGATGTATGGATTTAATGAAATGTAATGATGTATGATAGGTGAGATGTAAATGATATGTAATGAGATGGAATGCCATGATGTATGATGAATATGTAATGATAAATGAAATGGTGTAACATAACGTGTATATATGATGTCACGAAATGAGATCTTTATTGTGGAATGATGAGATGAAGATATGATCCCATATGCATGTGTCAAGTATACTCAGTCTTTAGTAAGAAAAGATAACATCATTTGTGATTGAATCATTGTAACTTGTGCCATCAGTACTCTGCAGATGTATTATCATGAATGCCATCTATGTTAACCATGCAAATGCCTATTTTATCAATGCAAATCTAAGTGTCACTTTAATAATTATTTAATCTGCTTTGTATCATCACTGAGCTTTATTTTTAAAATGTTGAAAGCGAATACAAGCATCAATGATATGAGATAGACCAATGATGACCTGAGTATTTCTTTCATGATTTTTGATATTGCAAGCGAACATAAGCATCATGGTATAAGATAGACCAATGATGACCTGAGCATTTCTTGCGTAAACAAACAAGAATTAATCATTTTCTTAAGTGAATTTAAATGTCATCCATGATACTTGGTAGAGCATTTCCCGCGACAATTCACAAAACAATAATGACTAATTCACAAACAACAGACAAAGAAAAGATATCATTCTTCTTCCTTACATCTCTAGTTCAATACATCATTGAGTTGCTCCAAAGAAATGATAATCAAATGATAAAAAGCACAACAATTCAAATTCTACTTAATGTATTTTCAAATCATTATTCAGATTAGATCATCAGTGTCGAGATGTGTGTGCTAATGTGTGCATGATTTTCCCAAATGTTTTGACCAAGTGATGCGACCTAATTACCTATCCTAGGGGTCGCGGGGACTGATCAAAGATTAGTCTTGCCTACGTTATACACGCAGAGACCATGTAGTTCGACTGACACAGACTCCACTTTTGACTTATGCAGACTCTATTTGTGTGTTTTTGATTTTCTGATGTTTTTTCGATTTTGGATTTTTTGATGTTTTTGGATTTTGAATTTTCTGATGTTTTTGGATTTTGGATTTTCTGATGTTTTTGGATTTTGGATTTTTTGATGTTTTTGGATTTGGATGGGTTGCCACTTGATGTTGTTATGTTTAACTGCCCTTTCATGCAAGCTGAAAGTCTACTTGTACCAGATAACATTAGGATGCTGCCCCTAAGCTAGGGTAAAACATGGTATCCCTACTATGATATGGATAGTGATAATCTCAAATGATAGATGGAAATAATATGAAAGGAAACAATCGTAACAACACTGTACCCAATAGATAGAGGAGTTTTGGTAAAAATCACAAGTAATGCCTGTTTGCCAGGTTTTCATCACTTGTTTTTATTGTGTCCTCTTTTCTTTTTCTTTTTTTATTTCTTTTTTCTGTCATCATGACGCCTGTTTGCCAGGTTTTCATCGAGACAACTTTATTGACCGTGCATTAGATATCCTCAAGTGTAGAATCGTCGGAGATGAATGCTGTTCATGGGCTCCTCCAACATGTCCCCCTCTGGTGTAGACAGTCAATATGCTCCTGATCCATAGACTGATATGATGACATAAGGTCCTATCCAGTTAGGTTCAAACTTTCCTTTCTTTTCTCTGTCTACTTGATTTCTAGGGTTTTCCCGTAGGACCAAGTCTCCAATCTGGAAGACTCTAGGTTTAACCCTATGATTATAGTTTCTAGACATCCTTTGTTGATAGGCTGTCAAATGATTAACAACTTGTTGTCGACGTTCATCAAGTAGCTCTAATTCCTGAAGTCTAGAGACCCTATAATCTTCATCTAAAATGAGTCCCTTTAGTGAGACTCAAAGGGATGGAATTTCTACCTCAATAGGTAATATTGCTTCTGATCCATAGACAAGAGCATATGGTGTAGCTCCTGTTGGTGTTCTGATGCTTGTCCTGTAAGCCCAAAGAGCAGGGTTAAGCTGAACATGCCAATCACGTCCCACTTCATTTACAGTCTTCTTGAGAATTTTGAGGATTGTCTTATTTGAAGCTTCTGCCTGTCCATTACCTTGAGGGTAATATGGGGTTGAAAAGCGATGTTGGATGTGGAACTTTTCACATAGTTCTTGGACGTCTTGGTTCTTGAAAGGCCTGCCATTATCTGTGATGATTGACTGGGGTATCGCATATCTACAAATGAGATAATTAAGAATGAAAGATGATATTTGCTTTCCAGTGATTGTGGTTAAGGGAACTGCCTCCACCCATTTTGTAAAATATTCGATTGCTGTGATAATGAATTTGTGTCCATTAGATGAAGATGGGTGAATTTTCCCTACCAAGTCTAGTCCCCACTGACAGAAAGGCCATGTAGTTGCAAATGGATGCAGCTCTTGTGCTGGTGCATGTATAAGATTGCCATGGATCTGGCATTTTGAACATCTTTTGACAAAGTGATAAGACTCTTGCTCCATGTGTGGCCAGTAATACCCTAAACGAAGGAGTTTTTTGGCTAAAGATAATCCACTTGAATGTGTTCCACAAATTCCTTCATGGACCTCGTGTAAAGCGGAAGCGGATTCGTCATGTTCTAAACAACGTAAAAGAGTACCATCTAGGCCTCGACGGTAAAGGGTGTCGGCAATAATGGTATGTTTGGCGGATTGGCGTATGAAGTTGCATTTTTGGTTGCGAGAAAGATCTGGTGGTAAGATATTATCTTTCAGATAAGCATAAATGTCTCCATAAATGGAGGATTGGGCACTATCTAAAAGGCTTATGGTTTGGGATTTGGGATTTGCGTATGCAGGATTTGATACTTGTTCTATAATAAATCGATAACGATCTTGTGTTTCAGACATTTGTAGAAGAGATGCTATTGTGGCCATGGCATCTGCTGCTTTGTTCTCTGATCTTGGTATCTGCTCAAATTTGATTTCTATGAAGTACTTTCGTAGGTCATCCACCAGCCTCTTGTACAAAATTAGTGTGTCATCCTTAGTTTGATAATCATTGTTGACTTGATAGATGATTAACTGGGAGTCTCCATACACCTGTAGTGTTGTGATTTTCCATTCAATAGCCACTTTAATTCCAAGGATCAAAGCTTCATATTCTGCCATGTTGTTAGTGCAACGGAAGGTAAGCCTATATGATCGCGGGATTGTGTTCCCAAGAGGTGTGACAAATAGAATTCCTGCTCCTGATCCATGTTGTGTGTAGGATCCATCGAAGTAGAGTTGCCATGGTTGTGTTGTGACATTGAGGATATCTGCATTAGGAAATTCCATGGTCATATGATGACTGTCAGATAATGGAGCTTCTGCTAATTGATCAGCAATGGCTTGTCCTTTGATAGCTCGCCTTTCCACATACTGAATATCAAACTCACTGAGGAGCATGACCCACTTTGCCAACCTTCCTGTTAAAGCTGCTTTGCTCAGTAAATACTTTAGAGGATCAATTTTTGCAACAAGCTTGATAGTGTGAGTAAGCATATAGTGTTGCAATTTTTGTGTTGCAAATATTACTGCTAAGCATGATTTTTCAATGAAGGTGTAGTTTACTTCATGTCCATTGAGTGTCCTGCTGATATAGTATATAGCCTATTCCTTTTCTTCTTTATCCTCTTATGCTAGCAAGGCTCCTAAAGAAATGTCTGTTGTTGCAATATATAACAATAATGGCTTGTCTTCACTGGGTGGTACCAAGATTGGTGGCATCATCAGATAATGCTTGATTTGATTGAAGGTACTCTCACATTGTTTATCCCATTTGAAAGGCACATTTTTATGCAAGAGATGGTTGAACGGATGACACCGATCTGCTAGTTGGGAGATGAATCTTCTGATGGACTGTAGTCGGCCTTGTAGAGATCTTAATGTGCTGATATTCTTAGGAGGTGGCATTTCCATAATGGCCTGGACTTTTTCCGGATCTAC
>VDFB02113012.1:30117-53206 GCA_007258455.2 Sequoia sempervirens
CTTTCCTGCTTTGATATAGAAACCTTTTTTTTCTTAGGAGTTGTTTGTAGGCAAGTGTCCTCTTTGGTTTTCGGATTCGTTTGGCAAGAGATTTCTTGACAAACTTGGTGGATACCCAATATCGAATCATGAGAAATCCACAAGTGTTTTGATTTTTTTAGGATTTTTGTGATGATCTTATCTGAGTTTAATGATAGAAAACACAGCAATCAAGAATAGAGTGGTTGCATTTAAAATCCTAGAATCTAAACAAGTAGTGTATGTTCTCAAGAATCAATGATTCTTCTTGATTTTTACTGGTTTGATAACAAAATAAGACAATCCAAACAGACTCACTCCTAGAGACAAAAGGTCATCGTTATATACTCGAACGGCCCACAGCTTGGAATTGCGTCGACTCACACAACCATGTCACCCCCTAGAGGGCGCCCGTGTTTTTGTCTTTTCCAAGTGCGTACTCAGAGTGACGGAAGTGGATACCGGATCCCCTGAGCAAACAGTCCTTGGCAATTATATGGTGAGTGCTTGAGGGTAGATTCTTCCCCGCCCCTGCACCGCTGAGTATTACAATGTTCAGAAACTGACAAGCATGCTTCTAGTTCTAAGTTCTTAGATAGGGTTTCCGTTCGGAGCGGCAAATGGATAAACTCCATCGAGAGACCTCCCAATCTTTAAAACAAAGATTTTGGGGATGGTTATCCTGCGCACTTCCGTTGAAAGAGGGTTTCCCCAAATTCACATAAATTTTAAAGTGGGTTGGAATACCATGGCTTTTGGCTGTCCCCACTCAGGTCGTTCCCGTAGGGTGAGTACTTTTTCCCACTACGGCAGGCCTGTCTAAAGGTTTTAACAAAAGCATAAAATTGCATAAAGTAAATGGTGAGTCTGGTATTCTGATGCACCCAGTTAAGGGGAGAGCATAAACCTGTCACCCAAACATAGCAAGATTTTGTTCTTTTTAAGCCCAAAAGACAAATGATTTACTTCTAATGGAGATATTGCTCCATGACAAGCAAGATGTTCAATTTTTAAAACCTCAAAAGAAGTGTGATGTTTCTATCCTAGGATTGGTGCATTTTTAATCCATTTCTATCCTATGATTGGTAAATTTTATCCATTTCTATCCTAGGATTGGTAAATTTTATTGTTTCTACCCTAGGATTGGTAAATTTTAACCAAACAGAAAGAAATAAATGAAATCTGTCCGCGGACGCGTCGGATCCAGATGAAAGAAATGACTTTAAATGAAAAGAAGTGGCACGCTGGAACAGAAACCAGGCACGCTAGAACAGTGACCGGGCGCGCTGGAACAGAAACCCGGCGCGCTGGAACAGTTACCGGGCGCGCTGGAACAAGAACCTGGCGCGCTAAAATAGAATCCTGGCGTGCTGTAAAAACTCTCAATCCCGCGAAAACTTTTACGCCGATTCCTGTACGACAATATTTTCAAAAATTAGCAAAATACGGGGTATAGCCCCACGGTGGGCGCCATTTTGTAAGCTGTAGAATGGGGGAAACAAGCTAAACTATACATCTACGCTTCTAAATAAGATAATTGTATCTAAAACTCAATGAATTTAAACTAAATTAAACTAAAAAGCTTCAAAATGCTATCCTATTGCTCTCTAACTCTAAAGACTTCTCTAATTTACTTAGCTCTCAGATTCTTAAGCTAATTAAACTATTAAGTGACACTTAGAGAATGAGAAATGAGATTATGCTACTCTATTTTAATCTAAATATGCAAACTCTATGCTAATGGCAGCCATGGCTGCAAATGTTGATGCTGGATGGATGCTGGATGGTTGCTAGATGATTGTTGGATGAATTGGATGCTTGAGTGCTTTGGAAACCTGCAGAGTAAGATTACATTTGTTGGGATCCTTTTCTTGCAGCCCAAGAGCTGTATTTATAGCATTCACGGCAGCACAATTGTACAGGAAACCGGGATGAGGGGCTGTGATTTCTTCTGGAGAATCCAAAGGCATGGGATGAGAAGAAGGAGCTGATCATGGAGAATGGTTTCTCCCCATGAAAACACCAGGCAAGATAAGAGGGAAGGTGGGTGGAAGGTTGTTGAGAGATCTTCCTGTAGATTTTTCCTGAAGCTTTCTCGTGAATGGCAGTGCCATTAATTTGATTGGTGAGAAATAAATATTTATTGGTGAGGGAATAGTGTAAACTTTATGCAATAAATTTAAATAATTTTAATTTATTTTAAATTTAGCAAAAATGAGGAATAAATAATTTAATAAATCAAACTATAGGGTTTGGTTTTATTAAATTAAAGGAGAGTGATAATTAAATAAAAGATTTTTGACAATCTTTATTTAATTAAGAGGAAATGTGAAATTAAATAACACAAATTATTTAAATTGTGTATTCAATTTTAAGATAGAAGAAATAATGATAATAATTAAATAAAACAAAGTTTTTTTTAATTTTGTTTATTTAATTAAGAGAAAAATAATGTGATAAAATTGATAATAATTAAATAAAACAAAGTTTTTAATTTTGTTTATTTAATTAGGAGAGAAAAATAGGAGAATTGATAAATGAACTTAATATAAATAAATATTTCTATTTATTTACTAAGTAGAGGAATTTAAGATTAATTAATCAAATAAGGCGTATTCGATTAATTGGATTCTCCAGACCATTTTTAGGTGTCTACAATTAGCCTTCTGAAATGCTTTGTCCACAATGGCAGATGACAGTGAACAAAATGAAATCAAACTTGATACCAATCTTAAAAGTAGTTTTCTAATCTAACTCCTAAAATGATCAATAAACAGATGTAAAGAAGCTGAACGAATTCAAATAATGAAATTGCAGAGACCAGTGCCTTGTTGGGTATGCGGAGTAAAATGAAATAGAATTGGGCAACTTATTCTGGCAGAAAATCAAATTTGCAGGCATATGATCTATTCATAACTTGTATAAACAATGCAAAATTATGACTACTGAGATCTTCTTTAATAATCCAAATGAATCTTCCTGATTACTGTGATCAACGAAAAGGATTTAATCTCTACTTGAGAGAACCACTTAATTAAACACACAAATGCAACAAATGTGCACAGATAAACTGAGAATAAACTTGTTATTCCAATTTAAACAACCAGAAAAAATCAAATTGGAGACAGCTTCAGCAATACTTTTCAATAAGCTCAACAGACAATTGATACCAGAAATAACCTGCCACACTAGTTGATTTTCATTGAAATCACCATTTAAAAACATGCACCATGGTCTCCAGAATTAGAACTTTATTCTAATGTAGCCATTCCTAACTACTGTATGTGATCTAAAATTTGATCCCTTTCAATTACAATCTAGGGGCATATTTATACCCAACATTAAGAAAATAAAACATTTGAAATATCATGTCGGCTCAGCACAAAATTCGGGCTCCAATCGAGCTGGAAAGCAACGGTCATCAAGCAGAAACATGTTGGCCTTGATGTTTAAAATTCTGTTATTCACCTGTGAACAGTCAGGGAGACAATATATCATCTTGTCGAAGGCAATTCATTCGTTACATCCCCTGTGCTTGTATTTCACTTTCGCTATGACTTATCCGAGTCGGGAAGATGTCTAGTAGATCACACTATGTTTTACTGATATGCATTGTTGCCCCCTGTATGTCACTGTAACATTCTGTTGGTCACACCAAAGCCATACAGTATTCCTTTGTTCTCATTATGCTTCGCTATAACACATAGATATCAGGGAGACCATACATCGAGATCATTATGTCAAGCCGAAAGACATTCATCATGGAAAATTCACCAAAACTCTCACTGAAATATAATCTTCAGTCACCTTCACCAAGACAACACATGGTCGGGGAGACCTCCTATAGACTTCAATGTTTCACTGAAAGGCTTCAATCATCCTTGCATCACCGAGACAAAAGAAAACTTATGCCAAAAAGTATCCTCATTTGGTCCACTATCACTATGACACTCCGACATCGGCAAGACCTCTTGTAGATTGTACTTGCTTCACTGAAAGTCCCCATGCAATCTGAGTCACTGAGACAGGGCAATTGTTACACCGACAAGGATCCTCACGCATTCATTGGCGAGACCAAAGGTCACTCGTCGAGACCTTACGGCGATCACCCCAACCTACATCAATATACTCATATTCTTCGGCCAGCGATCGGTGAGACCAGAGTGAACTCATGCCGAAAGAAAACCATACATGAAGTCGACAAGACATATTGAACTCGCTAAGAACTCCCACTGCAGATCTTAACATATGCCGAAGGGAACCCTCAGTGCACATGTTGTTGAGACATCATAACATCAGTAAGGCGTTAGCCCGACCACCAAGACATATGCCAATAAAAGCCTCTACCGTCGCCAGAACAACATGGATGTTACGCCGATAGCCAACCACAGACAAACGCCAATCACCATGACAATGAGAAAGTCCTGCCGACCACCTGCAACAAACAAATGTTAACAGAAAGGCAACATGGGTCGGGGAGACAATCACAGACCTACGCCGATAGGAACCAGAATGCACAAAATGCAAGACCCAATGGATTCTATGGGGCAATATGGGTAGAATGTGGGTAAAGCGTCATGAAAATGGGGAAATGTGGCAAAGGTAAACCTCACATGGAGACTCAGGGGGAATAAAAAGTATGCAAAAATCATCAAATTTTAATAGTTCCAATAGTGGCTCCGTCTGGGGATGAATGATAGTAAGATCATTGCAAGTATCTAGAATCTTTGGGTGAGCAGACTAGACACAAAATGAGCAAACCGAAAATGGACAGAAGGCATGAATGGAAAGCGAATGCAAAATGAAAAACCCTAAACTATTGTGCATGGAAAATAATTTTAAAGAGGACAAGCAAGAGTTGTCCATGCACTGGCAACCCTTAATCCTCTGTGATTCATCATCATCTGTTCTAAGCTATTACGATCTGAAACTCAAACCATACTTTCCTCTGTCAAATACCTGGTTTTGTCCTAAGTTCATCAGATTCCTGTTACCCAATTTTCACCTATGGGCTCAATCAGGCAAGGTAACCCATGTTTTCAGGGGTTCTCGAAGACCAAACAGAGGAACACTTGCATCAGGATCACTTTTTCTAACTTGTTTGCTTCTTGTGCAGATGTGGGGGAAAATGATGTTTTAATTCAGCACGTGGATTAAATGTGGCTCCCAAGAGGGTTGAGCCCAGTGTGCAGGTTTTTAGCTTGGGGGTGGGTTTTCATTTTGTTTATGTTTTACCTTGTCTTTTCCCTCTTTCCTTTTTCTTTTCTTCTATCTTTTTCCTTGTTCTATCAGGGGCAGAACCGGGTCGGGATCCAAACTTGGAACTTTTCCAAAACTCTCAGTTCTTGTTTCTGATCCGGTTCTGACCCCGCTTCCGCCTTTTCTATTTTTGTCAGGCCACTTTTCCTTTGTTTCCGTCAGAGGCAGAACCAGACCGAAACCAAACTTGGAACTTTTCCAAAAGTTCCAGTTTCCGTTTTAGTTTCGGGTCCGGTTCTGGTTCCGCACTTGTGTGCGTCTTGTTCTCTTCTTTGGCCTTACCTTTTACGGTGGGGTAGTTTTTTCCCTTTCTTTTCTTCCTTGTCCTTTTTCCTCCCTTCCTTGCCTTTGTTGGAGGCGTGTCCGGGTCGGGACCTGAACTTGAAACTTGATCAAGTTTCAGTTTCGGGTTTGTTTCCACCCCCACCCCCGCTTTGTTTTGCCCAGGATTGGTTTTTGTTCCGATCCCGCCTTTCTTCCTACTTTGTGCACTTTCTTTCTTTTCCTGGGCCCGGGAGCGGGTCGAAACCCAAACTTGGAACTTTTCCAAAAGTTCTGGTTCCTGGTTTCATTCTGGTTCCAGCCCCGGTCCCACTCTTTCTTCTTTCCTTTTCTTCGTGGCCTAGGATCGAGGGGTTGCCTCTTCCTCCTTGGTTCCCCTTTATGTTTTTCTTTTCTTCCTTCATATCTCACATTTTATCGGGAGCGGGATCGGAACAGAATCTGAATCTAAAACTTGAAGAAAGTTTCAGGTCTGGATTTAGTTCCAGTTCCGCTAACTCTTTATCCCTTTCTTCCTTGTATTTCATCAGGGTTGCTTTCTCCCGTTTGTCTTTTTTCCTTTTCTTCCCTTCCTTCACCTTCCTTTGATTTTTGTCGGGGTCGGGTACGGGTTAGAATTTGAAACTGAAACTTGAAGAAAGTTTCAGTGACGAATTTGGTCCCAATCCCGGTTCTGTCGGGATTCATCTGTCTTTGCTTCTGCCCCCTTTCCTCCCCTCGGTCCCTGTTCCGGTTCCATCTTGGCCCCACCCCCACCAGTTATGAAGTTTCTCAGCGTAAAGGAGTGCCTTCGCTAGGAGATGAGGAGATTGACAAAGGGTCCTGCCGATAGCAAGGTGGTCTCGGCGAAATGAAATGAGTTCGGAGAAATGTCTCCGTGACATCCAAGTCTTCCCGACATGGAGTAAGCTCACCGAAGGATCTTGCCTTCGCCATAGTGTCTCACCAACCCGATGGGGTCTTGCCGATGGTTTTTTGTGAGATCAATATAACTATGGGAGCTCGCAATGAGGTCTTGTCAACTGTCATGTGTCTTGTTGAATGAATTGACATGTCAGCATGACTCTATCTGCCTGCTATGACTTCTCCCCAACATCTAAAGTCTCACCGACATGCGATCCTTATGAAGCAACCTTTGACCACCGTGGAATTCACCTGGCACAAACTCGACCAATCAAAAGGCGCTAGGGCATATCACAGATAGTTTGACTGTTTGACTTCCCCCTGCGAACAAGATCGACGGAGCATGACGACATCGCTCTACTCTAAATAAAGGGTGATCAGTTTGTAATGACACTCGAATCGAGCGGATGGATCTAATGCTGCTTCTCGAAGGGGAGGTAGCCGTGAGTCACCATAGCAGCTGGGGATGTTGACTGGAGAGGTGGAGGGGACATTAATGACCCTGTCGTGGAGCATTCAAGGCGACTCTGACGAAGTCTTAATGGCGGACTTGGAGGCTGCGTGTTAACAATGACGGCTGTAAAAGATCTAAAGGCCATTCCCAGGGATGAGCTTTCACCGACATGAGTAGGGGATGCACATTAAATTCTTCATTGACTTTGTTCCATGGTGCTTCTAGGGCCGACGTGTCCAGGCGCCGACTCATTTTGGAAACCCTAATGCGAGGGGCCGACCTTTGGTTGTATATATGGCATTTTTACCTTTTTGTAAAGGAGTTCTTAGTTAGGAGACTACCGAGAGCACTATTCAGACTTTGTAACTCATTATTTTTATGAATACTACAGATCTGTAACACAAACACTCCTTATTTTCTCAATAGAAAGTTATTTCCTTCATAGTTTTTCTTTGTTGTTTAGTAACTGGTTGTGAGTTAAATATGATTAAATTTTGTGTGATCCCTTTATTTGATCAAATTCCTTCAGTGCTAAATGCAAAGGATATTATGTCACAAATTTAGTTTATGTTAGTGATCTCTTTCTTTTGCATATTATATCTGTGAAAACATCTCGTTTTCCTTGTGCTAAGCATTAGAAAAGTCAGAACCTTACATAGACTCATTTTTGTGAACATAAATCTTTGTATTGTGAGATTGTTTAACTCTATTGAGATTTTCTGTGAGTTTTCTACAATATTGTCACATGTTTATTTTTGGTTTATCACCTATTAGTGATAGGTTTTGGATTCAAGTACATCTTTCTTACTCTTTTCCTTTATCATTCTTCAGTTTTTCCCAAGATATCTTAAGGGGAACCAGCCCATAATCTAGAGGTTCACTTCATTCCCTGGTCACCCACAACCTCAAAGTGTTCCCATGTGTTGATAGGTTGCTATAGTTGGTAGCTTAGCAAGGGTGCAAACTTTATTCGACAACAATTTTTGGCACGCCCTGTGGGACTGAAAACTGTTTCCAATCTCAAATCAAAATTATCATACTGCTGTTTAGTATGTGCAACAAAAATTGCAGTATTTAAGAGAGAAATGTTAGCATACTTGGCGATTCTAAGCTCAGATTTAGCAATTCCAGCGCATTGCTGCTCATGAGAGGAGTGCAGACTAGGAGTAATTCATCTATTTTTGAGTATTTGCAGTTTTCCTCGCCTAGGAGAAGGGGGAGAGAAATCCAAAGGGTTCAGAAGACAATTGTTTATTTTAGAAGATCCAAGTCGAATCCTGCTGTTAGAGGACATACTGTTGTTCCTATTGTTATCACTAAGAATATTGCAGTAACAATGATTCCAGCAGTGAGAAATCAGCCATTTGTTGCTTTCAACCAAGGCAGCCCACTGAATCTAACTCAGCATGATGACATTCTTGTCGCTGCCTTAAGAGGTTTACCATATTTTTATGGGGAGGATCATACCACCCCAACATAACATATAAAATATGTTGCCAACCTGTGTGTTGTTCACCATGTGACTGAAGAAAATGTTGCGCTTAGATTGCTGGCGACATCCTTCAAGGAAAAAGCCTTACAATGGTTCAAAAGCCTGCCCATCAACTCCATAGCCACATGAGATGAGTTGGGCAGCCAGTTGTGCAAATTCTTTGAAGATAAATTAGACCATTTGTCATTAGTGGAGTAGCTGTCTACAATCAAAAGGGCTCCACATGAGGATATGTCAGATTTCAATCACCGTTTTCAAAGGACATGGGATAGAATCCCACAAATGGTAAGACCTACTGCCAATCATGCATTTTTATACTATTTAAGAGCTTTAAATAGTGATATTTCTATGATGATTCAATCAATGGGAGGAGATACACTCCCTACAGCATATAGTATAGATGTTAGAGCTTAAAATAGCCTCATACAGGTTGGTAAAATTGCTCCAAGACTTCCTATGCCAATATTTCCTGCTCTTCAGCCTCCAATCCCTATGCAAGTTCCCCCTTTGGCTGTTGTTCCAAGTACTCCAGCATTGTTAGCGCCTGATACCCAGCCTAATGGTCAAATAAATGCATTTCCAGTTCAGTCTAACAAACTGCAAGAAATTAAAGGCCTTTTGACAACCTTTGGAAATGAGATGGTTAATCTCAAAAAATAGCAAAATCAAGGTTTTAAGCCTTATCAGTCCTCATTTCAATCCAATTACTAGCAAAATCAGACCAATAGACCATCTTATCAGCCTTATAATCAAGGCCAAAAGTTTGCTCCTAACTCAAGGCCACATCAAGCTTATGACTCCAATGCTGCAAGCACTTCCAAAGAGCTCATACCTGTTCAGAACAATTTAGTTCAAGATTATGAGTGGTGCTTTCCGTGTAATTAGCCCCATAATCAGAGTACTTGTGTAAATGGGATGCTTAACCAAGCCTTGATGGTTCAGAACAATAGTATGCCTGTAATAATTGAAGTACAACAGCAAGAGCAATAGGCACATGAGTCTACATTCCTAAACTGGCAAGGGGAAGAATTTTGTGGGGTGGTCCACACTAATTCTTTGATTGTAGACAATACATGCAACAAGAAGAGGGCAATAAATGAAGGGCATCAACCTGATACGATTCAGACCTAGTCAAAACAAAGAGCTAACCAAAATCAAAGTGCTCTTGACCTGTCAAGAGCTGACCAGATCCGGATGCTACCAAGGGGCTAGCCTTTGATAGTCAACCAAAAGTCTGATTTATCAACACAGGCTCCTTCAGTGAAAGGTAATGTTATTCCCCCTAAAAGTCAAGTTAAACCTGCTACATCTTTCAATGTACTTGAGCATATGAAGAAAATTAATGTACCCATGTCAATATGGGATTCTCTGAGTATTCCGGGTCAAAAGGATCTACTTCAATCCACCTTATCAGGTTTAAGTGTCTTAGATGAGCCTAGTGTAGAAAAGGAGAAGGTTGCGTTGGCTAACATTATAGTTGGTAATAAAGAACAACAAGCTGCTAAGGCCAAGCCACCTCCTTTTTATTTATCATTAATCATAGGAGATCATCTGGTTCACAATTGTATGATTGACTCAGGAGCTAGTAGTTCAGTTATGCCCAAACAAATTGTCGATAAGTTGGGAATTGAGTATGAGCCACTAGAAAAGGGGGTAGTACAATTGGATGGTACTGCTGTGAACACAGTAGGGATCATTAAAAATTTGAGCTTAACTCTACATGCCTGTCCCAATTTTTCCATACCATAGGATATATACATTATTGAGTTGCCCCCATACTTCGCCCTTTGTTTATCTAGGGATTTTACGGCCAAGATAGGTGGTTACCTATCTTCTGATTGGTCTCACATGTTGTTCAGAACTAGATATGGCACTAAAGCCACTATTAAATCAGAACCCATAGCCAAGGTTCATGTTGAACCTTACAATTCGTCTCCTATCAATGCCAACTTGTTTACAAGTGAACAAGTGGAGCAGCCTGTTGTTCCAAAGGCTGAGATTCAAATAGAAAGAACATCAGATATTCTTCCTAAAGAGTGGGCACCTCAAGCTCATGAAGTTGGTACAAGTGAGCAATCAGAGGAGGTTGACATTGAGGTTTATATGATGCATGAGATAGACTCTTTTGTGCCTAATATTGAAAAAGGTAAGGAACAACATGGTGAGCAACATGAAAATGATTTATGGGAGCTGTATTTTGATGGCTCAAGGAGTAGAGTAGGTGCTGGTGGTGGATGTATGCTGGTATCACTAGGACATAAATACTATCGAGTTTTCAGATTATGTTTTAGTTGTTCTAATAATTCTGCTGAGTATGAAGCTCTAGTCCAAGGTTTGGAATGGGCGAGACAAAGAGGTATCAGTTGTTTAAAATTTTATGGCTACAGTGAGTTGGTGGTCAACCAAGTAAGAAAGCTTAATGTTGTTAAGAATGATATGCTCAAGTCTTATAGGAATAGGGTATGAGACATCTTAGAGGGATTTGAGGCATTTAATCTGGTTTCCATTCCTAGGGATCAAAATAAACATGCCGATAGATTAGCTACTGTGGGAGCTGAACATGATATTCCAAAGGAGATTTGCAGTGATAAAACTAATCAACATATCAAGATTGTAGTTAGGCCTACTGTGCCCGATAATAATATACACTGGCAAGTTTTTGATAGTGACCAGCAGATTGCCAATTTTTTAAGAGAAGAAGTTGAGTTCTCACATGTTAATCGGGAAAAGCTACAGCACCAGTACAGTGACCAGATCATTCAACTCAAAAACAATAAGTTGCCAAAAGGCTTGATCACCCTAGAATCTATTTTTAATACTGATGATGAAGCTAGAAAGCCCAAGGGGAGTATTCAAGTTCAGTAAGATCACTACGAAGAGGTTGAAGTCTTCAAAGAAAGGCTTATTAAGTTAGGCAAGGTATGTACAGTTGAAGAGAAGCATGTTTTTATTTAGCTTTGTCAAGAATTTAATAATATATTTTCCTGGCAATATAATGATCTAAAGGGGTTTAATCCCTAGCTTGCCCAACATACCATTGAACTCGAGCCTAATGCCAAGCCTGTTAGGCAAAAACAGAGGCCCTTGAATCCTAAGTTAGAACCTTTGATGAAAAAAGAGCTAGATAAGTTGATTGAAAGCAACATTATTTTTCCCATCAAGCATACCTCATGGGTTTCAAACCTAGTACCAGTAAGAAAGAAAAATGGTGAAATAAGACTCTGTGTAGATTTATGTGATTTAAATAGGGCTTCCTTAAAGGATCGTCATCCTCTACCTTCTATGGAGTAGATCCTGTAGATAGTCTCAGGGTCTGAAAGGTTTTCTTTATTAGATGGCTATTCTGGTTACAACCAGATATTGGTGAAAAGAGAAGATCAGTACAAAATAGCCTTCACCACAAAATGGGGAACCATGGCTTATCTGAAAATGCCCTTTGGTCTATCTAATGCCGAGGCAACCTTTCAAAAGGCCATGGATATGGCCTTTCAGGGTTTAATGTACAAAATAGTCTTAGTCTATCTCGATGATATCATTGTTTTTTCTAAGGAGGCTAAGGATCATCTGAAGCATTTGAGGTAGATTTTTGAAAAGTGCAGGGAATTTGGGATATCACTTAATCCAAAAAAATGTGTGTTTGTTGTTCATGAAGGAAGATTGCTTGGTTATGTGGTATTTAAACAAGGTATTACTATTAACCCTGAAAGAATAAATGCTATCTTAGCTCTTCCTTTACCAGCGCATAAAAAAAGTCTGCAGAGTTTTATTGGTAGAATTAACTTTGTTAGGAGGTTTATCCCTTACATTGCTGATTTGTTAAGTCCACTAACTCATATGTTGAGAAAGAATGCACCTTTCAAATGGACTGAAGATGGGAAAATAATCTTTAAGCTTATAAAAGAGGCATTTGTAACCGCACCTACACTTCTAAATCTTGACTTTTCTAAGGATTTCATCTTATATGCCTATGGAAATATTGATTCGCTTTTAGCTATACTCGTGCAGTGAAACAATGAAGGATCTGAACAACCCCTGGCATTCTTTAGTCAAGGACTCAAAGATTATGAGCTCAAGTATACTTTTTTGGAAAGACATATTCTTGCTGTCATAAGAAGTTTAAAGAAATTTAGGCACATGCTTTCCAATAACAAGATTATACTAATGGTTGCTCATCCCAGTGTGAAAGAGTTTTTATTAAATAAAGATTTGAGTGATAGAAGAGCTGGTTGGGTCACTAAGGTGATGGAGTATGACCTTGAAATAAAGGTTACCAAACTAATAAGAGGGAGAGGTCTCTACGAATAGCTTACTGAGGATAGCAACATCAGTATAAAAGAGGAAGAAAATTTTGTCTTAGTACTCCAAGATGGACAACAAGTTGCTACACCCGCTCCCACTGGTTGGATTACAGAAATGTCACATTTTTTATTGACTGGTGAGTGCCCTCCTGATCTGACTAGAGCCAGGAGAAGGTATTATCAATTGCAAGCCATACCTTATGTTCTTTTAAATGGTTTGTTGTTTAGAAGAGATTTTCATGCTGTCCTATTAAGGTGTATTGAAGCTGATTAGGTTGATAGAGTATTGTATGAATTCCACCAAGGATCAACTGGCAAACACTTTTCTCCGAGAGCCACAACTCTTAAAATAATGAAAGGAGGCTATTACTGGCCTACCTTATTCAAAGATGCTCATGCATGGGTAAGAAGGTGCAAAGAGTGTGCTATGTTTGTTGGAAAAGAGAGGTTGGAAGCCCTCCCGCTGCAACCGGTTCAGGTTGACCAGCCCTTCATGAAATGGGGTTTATATTTTTTTTGGGTTATAAACCTGCCATCAAGTGCAGGCCACAAATGGATACTCATAGCCACTGATTATTTCTCAAAATGGACAAAAGTTGTGGCACTCAAAGAAGCTAATGAATCTACTGTCCTAAGTTTTTACAAAGAACTGGTTACCAGATTTGGTGTCCCAGATTCTATTGTATCAGATAATGCCCTGGCTTTTGTGAGTGTTAAGATCTCTGAATGGGTTGTCAAAAATGGCATATATTTGAGTACATCCTCTAATTATTATCCGCAGGGTAATGGATAGGCTGATTTCACTAACAAGAACCTCCTAAGGATCATTAAGAGAACTATGGAGAGCAATCAAAAGGCCTGGCACACCAAGTTAAAGTCAGCCTTGTGGGCAGATAGGATTACGTCAAAAATATCTACAGGACTTTCTCCATACATGTTAGTGTATGGAAAAGAGGCAAGGTTGCCCATTTCAGTTGAACTCCCAGCCCTTGATCTGGTAAATCAGCTTGATATAATTGAAGAGGAGCCTATGATAGCAAGGTTGGCTCAGTTGATTGAGCTTGAAGAACTCAGAGCTGAGGCAGTGAAAAGGATTGAGCAATATCAGGCTCAAGTGAAAAAGTCATTCGATAAAAAGGTAGCTCCCAAAGTGTTCCAAGAAGGTGACATAATGCTAAAGTGGGATGAATTTAAAAGTACGCCTGGAAGGCACTCCAAATTTGATGCATTCTAGACCGGGCCATATATCATTACTGAGGAAAAACAGCATAATGCTTTCCATCTATCCAAGTTGGATGGTGTACTGGAACCAATCCCAGTGAATGGGGTTCACCTCAAACATTGCTTCTAAGGTAGGGACCTAAATCTGTACATAACTATTAGAGTTCTAAAATAGTTGTTTTTGCATTACCTAAGTGCTATCCTAGCACGGTAAATAGTTTCACTTTAGTTATTTTTTCCTATCTTCAATAAATTTTTGACGGCGTGTTGTGTCTATGAGTCTCAAATGAGTTACAGCCATGCACAAGGCTGCTCTAGGTTTTTTCTGGGTTGTCCCAATGACTCCATGCCTAATGGATAGGCCTAGGCTACTGGTCTTCATATTTAGCAGGAAAAAATCCAGCAAAGGTTGCCAAAAATGTTACCCATTTTTCACCTATGGGCTCAATCAGGCAGGGTAACCCATGTTTTCAGGGGTTCTCAAAGACCAAACAGAGGAACACTTACATCAGGATCACTTTTTCTAACTTGTTTGCTTCTTGTGCAGATGCGGGGGAAAATGATGTTTTAATTCAGCACGTGGATTAAATGTGGCTCCCAAGAGGGTTGAGCCCAACATGCAGGTTTTCAGCTTGGGGGTGGGTTTTCATTTTGTTTATGTTTTTCCTTGTCTTTTCCCTCTTTCCTTTTTCTTTTCTTCTATCTTTTTCCTTGTTCTGTCAGGGGCAGAACCAGGTCAGGATCTGAACTTGGAACTTTTCCAAAACTCTTAGTTCCTGTTTCTGATGTTTTAATTCAGCACGTGGATTAAATGTGGCTCTCAAGAGGGTTGAGCCCACCGTGCAAGTTTTTAGCTTGGGGGTGGGTTTTCATTATGTTTATGTTTTTCCTTGTCTTTTCCCTCTTTCCTTTTTCTTTTCTTCTGTCTTTTTCCTTGTTCTGTCAAGGGCGGAACCGGGTCGAGATCTAAACTTGGAACTTTTCCAAAACTCTCGGTTCCTATTTCTGATCCGGTTCCGACCCCGCTTCCGCATTTTCTATTTTTGTCGGGCCCCATTTCCTTTGTTTCCATCGGAGGCAGAACCAGACCGAAACCAAACTTGGAACTTTTCCAAAAGTTCCAGTTTCCGTTTTAGTTCCGGGTCTGGTTTTGGTTCCGCGCTTGTGTGCGTCTTGTTCTCTTCTTTGGCCTTACATTTTACTGTGGGGTAGTTTTTTCCCTTTCTTTTCTTCCTTGTCCTTTTTCCTCCCTTCCTTGCCTTTGTCCGAGGCATGTCCGGGTCGGGACCTGAACTTGAAACTTGATCAAGTTTCAGTTTCGCGTTTGTTTCTGCCCCTACCCCCGCTGTGTTTTGCCTGGGATCAGTTTTTGTTCCGATCCCGCCTTTCTTCCTACTTTGTGTGTCTTCTTTCTTTTCCCGGGCCCAGGAGCGGGTCAGAACTCGAAATTGGAACTTTTTCAAAAGTTCTGGTTCTTGGTTTCGTTCCGGTTCTGGCCTCGGTCCCGCTCTTTCTTCTTTCCTTTTCTTCATGGCTTGGGATCGAGGGGTTGTCTCTTCCTCCTTGGTTCCCCTTTATTTTTTTCTTTTCTTCCTTTGTATCTCGCGTTTTATCGGGAGCGGGATCGGAACAGAATCTGAATCTAAAACTTGAAGAAAGTTTCAGGTCCGGATTTAGTTCCAGTTTCGCTGACTCTTTGTCCCTTTCTTCCTTGTATTTCGTCAGGGTTGCTTTCTCCCGTTTGTCTTTTTTCCTTTTCTTCCCTTCCTCCACCTTCCTTTGAGTTTTGTCGGGGTCGGGTCCAGGTCAGAATCTGAAACTAAAACTTGAAGAAAGTTTCAGTGACGAATTTGGTCCTGATCCCAGTTCCGCCAGGATTCATCTGTCTTTGCTTCTGCCCCCTTTTCTCCCCTCGGTCCCAGTTTCAGTTTCATCTTAGACCTACCCCCGCCAGTTATGAAGTTTCTCAGTGAAAAGGAGTGCCTTCGCTAGGAGATGAGGAGATCGACAAAGGGTCCTGCCGATAGCAGGGTGGTCTCGGCGAAATGAAATGAGCTCGGAGAAATGTCTCCCCGACATCCAAGTCTTCCCAACATGGAGTAAGCTTGCCGAAGGATCTTGCCTTCGCCATAGTGTCTCACTGACCCCATGGGGTCTTGCCAATAGTTTTTTGTGAGATCGATATAACTATGGGAGCTCGCGATGAGGTCTTGTCAACTATCATGTGTCTTGCTGAATGAATTGACATGTTGGTATGACTCTATCCGTCTACTATGACTTCTCCTCGACATCTAAAGTCTCGCTGACATGCGATCCTTCTGAAGCAACCTTTGACCGCCGTGGAATTCACTCAGCACAAACTCGACCAATCAAAAGGCACTAGGGCATATTACAAACAGTTTGACTATTCAACTTCCCCCTGCGAATGAGATCGACAGAGCATGACGACATCGCTCTACTCTGAATCGAGGGTGATCAGTCTGTAATGGCGCTCAAACCAAGCGGATGGATCTGATGCTGCTTCTCAAAAGGGAGGTAGCCGTGAGTCACCATAGCAGCTGGGGATGTTGACTAGAGAGGTGGAGGGGACATTAATGACCCTGTTGTGGAGCATTCAAGGTGACTCTGATGAAGTCTTAATGGCGGACTTGGAGGTTGTGTGTTAACAACAACGGTTGTAAAATATCTGAAGGCCATGCCCAGGGATGAGCTTTCACCGACATGAGCAGGGGATGCACATTAAATTCTTCATTGACTTTGTTCCATGGCACTTCTAGGGCCGACGTGTCCAGGCGCCGACTCATTTTGGAAACCCTAATGCAGGGGGCCGACCTTTGGTTGTATATATGGCATTTTTACCTTTTTTTAAAGGAGTTCTTAGTTAGGAGACTTCCGAGAGAACTATTCAAACTTTGTAACTCATTATTTTTATGAATACTACAGATCTGTAACACAGACACTCCTTATTTTCTCAATAGAAAGTTATTTCCTTCACAGTTTTTCTTTGTTGTTTAGTAACTAGTTGAGAGTTATATGATTAAATTCTATGTGATCCCTTTATTTGATCAAATTCCTTCAGTGCTGAATGCAAAGGATAGTATGTCACAAATTTAGTTTATGTTAGTGATCTCTTTCTTTTGCATATTATATCTATGAAAACATCTTGTTTTCCTTGTGCTAAGCATTAGAACAGTCGGAACCTTACATAGACTCATTTTTTTGAACATAAATCTCTGTATTGTGAGATTGTTTAACTCTATTGATATTTTCTGTGAGTTTTCTACAGTATTGTCACATGTTTATCTTTGGTGTATCACCTATTAGTGATAGGTTTTGGATTCAAGTACATCTTTCTTACTCTTTTCCTTTATCATTCTTCAATTTTTCCCAAGATATCTTAAGGGGAACCAGCCCATAATCTAGAGGTTCACTTCATTCCCAAGTCACCCACAACCTCGAAGTGTTCCCATGTGTCGATAGGTTGCTATAGTTGATAGCTTAGCAAGGGTGAAAACTTTATTTGACAAAAATTCCTCTTTAAGATACTCATGCAATCTTTCCTATCACTATTATTGCAAGTTCTTAGAGTATCATCATGCTCAATTTGGCCCAAAATTCCTACACCAGCCTGTAGTTCAAATTCTTCATCATCGTGGGACAAACCCTTGTTATTTTCAACATTCAAAATGCATGCATATGAAATACAACATTTTATATTATCTCTCTCACTGTTATGTATTATGAAACATTCTCCCAGCTATATTGAAAATTCACAATCAACGTGCTTTTCTTGAGAAACAAAAATTTCTGTCATACCAACATTATCTGAAACAAGCAAATCTGAAACTTTTGCACCTCTTCAGTATCTCTATTCAGAGACAACACTGGATCATGACTCATATCCTCCATATCATGCATATGTGAACCAATAAAATCTAGACTTCTATCAACCTTGGTATGCAAACAAATGTATTCTTCACATGAATTAAAAATTTCAAAATCACATACCTCATCACAAATGGAAACAAACTTTTGATCAACACCAAAGATTTCACCATCATTCCAAGAAATGCATAGGGAGTCATAAAAATCTCTACACAAAGATCTCTCACTATCAAAACAAATGTAAGCTGGACACAAAACTTCAAGATCACCTTCATGTGCACATCCCTGGCATTCAGGAGTTAACAAATCTGCAATCTGTTCACTGACTAGTGAACAAGTCTCAATATTTTTATCACTACAATTAAACTCCTCACACTTGTCATCATCAAACAAAAATCCAATACCATCAAAGAATGGGAAATCAGAAACATCATCAGTGTTGTCATTTATGCCATAAATACTTTGTTTATATGGAACTATTTCCTCTTTTTCATAGGATGGATCTGAAAATACTTGAAACTCATTCTTGGACATACCTTGACAAAAAATCATCTGCTCTTCATTTAACTCTTCATCATACAATGAGTTTGAAAAAGCATGGAAATCATTTTCAGATGTACAAACCTCATCTTGATCAAATGAATCTTCATAACTTTCAACTGCATCCAAAGGTATTGTATACTCACTATCAACATTTCCCATTGCCTCTTCATTCTGATCTTCATAAGAGGTAGAAGAATCCCCTTGTTGCAAATCAAAATCTACAGGTGTATCCTCAAAATTTGAATATTCATTGGATCCCTCATAACACACATTGCTTTCCATGTCACAATCTGTTATGCAAGAGAAATATCTTGTACCTTCATCTTCATTATGCAAGCTATCACAGGAATCATACTGACTTGCACATATCTCATCTTCTATTGGAAGCATTGTTTGATCAATTTCTCTATACTCATCAGAAATACAATAATTGGACTCAACCTTGATAATGTTCACATACCTTATTCCCTGGGACAATGCTTGAATGAAGTTAAAAGAGGAGCCTTCTGCCTCAATCCCTTTCTTCTGCTCCAATGTCTCTCCTTTGTTTTCTTCCTTCTGATCAGCAACAGTTAGTCTTTCTACCTCTTCTTCAGTAAGTCTCTTCATACTGTATTGAGCAGGCACCTCAACAGAGTGTGGCAATGTATAATATTATTCAGAGTAAAAAAGGACCGGTTGTTCAGGCATATGAACATTGTATTTCTGATTTGAAGCATCATGTTGATAACCTTCATCCTTTGAAGATGAATACCTTCCCACAACATGCTGAAAAGTATATGAAGTCAAAAAAATTGTGTGATCTTCTTCATTGTTTCCCATCAACATTCCCTCTTCTCGCATTCTCTGGGCTACAACACAATAATCTGGGGAATGTGGCATATTACAAACTTCACAAAAATAATTGTTACTTACCATATAGGTTCCCTTTGTCAATGGATCAGGAGCCTCCTTGTTTCCACGCCTAGTTGTTATAGGTTTTTCATCCTTTCTGTCTGTATTATAAGGAATATCATGCAACCTTGACCTTTCATTTCTGTAAGTATTCTCCTGTCGGTACTCATAATTGATACTTTGCTGACGAACCCTAGGGTTGTCTCTTTTATCCATTATCCCAGCAGCCTTCCTATTGTTTTCAATTGTATGTGCCATCTTCTGTGCTTCAGCCAGATATCTTGGGAATCTATTTCTCAATTCATACCCTATCTTAGGATCAAATGCATTCAAATAAACACTCAGTGCTACAGAGTCTGACAACTTTGATCCATGAGGTATCTTATTCTGCAATTTATTGAACCTCTGATTAAATTCATAAATTGTGTCATTTTGATCTTTTTGAATCCGTATTAATTCGTGAAGAGCAGTATCCGGTGCACTTGCATTCCCAAATTGCTCAAGGAATTGATCCTAAAATCCTTGGAGAGAATCAATAGAGACAGCCGATAGGCTATTGAACCAATCCCTAGCGTCCTCAATAAGTGATATCATGAATAACCTCATGTGTAAATCTTCATATGGCATACCCAAATCTTGGATGAAAGCATTGAAACTTCTTAGATGCTCTTCAGCAGTGATTGCATCACTCCCAGTAAACCTTGGAACCATACTTCTCCAACTGCTATCCATTGGATAAGGGGATAACTGAATCCCTGCCAAATCAAATTGTCTAATCATTGTTGTGTATTCATGAAGGGGGGTGCTAGGTGGGTACTGATGTTGGTATGGTGGACCATTGTATTGTGGATGATAATATGGCATATACTACTGACCATGAGGAGCTCCAACATGACCTCCCCAAAACTGAGATCCTCCTCCATTCATGTTTGAACAATTTCCAAAATTCTTTCAGAGTCGCCACCTACTTTTCCAAAAGTAGGAAAATGATTTTTTCTGATCTTTTTCCCAGTGGAATCACCTCTTTTGAAACTTCTCAAATCTTTTCTTCAATGACTCTATAATATGGTCTTCAACTGAATTTTCTGATGTCTCCCCAGCGGAGTCACCAATTTGTTAGCTCTCAAAAACGCAGGTTGAATACCTCAAGAGGCTGCCAATCTCTTGATACGCTTTAGGGCACTACTGGATTTGACACCATTTTTTGATGGGCGTTTGTCGGTCGTTCGACAAATCTTTGTCGGAAGAGTGACGCAATGGCAAAAATATTTCTGTCATTTTTTTTGTCGCAAGGCCGACGACAAATTAAACGTCAAAATAACGGCAAAGAATCGTCGGTCGGCAGCATCGTGAAATACCTCAGGATTTTGTCAGAATATCGACGAAATTTTTTTTTATCCACCGATGAATTACACCAGAAGTTCATCGTTGGTTCGACGAAATGGGAAAGCAGTAGCGTGGAAACAACGTGGAACGTTCATCGAAATAGCGACGAAATACTAAAGTAGTAGCGTCGAAAGAACACCAAAAGTTCATCGAATGTGCGACAAAATAGGCAAGTAGTAGTGTCGGAACAACACCAAAAGTTCATGCACTTTGCGACAAAATGAGCAAGGAGTAGTGTCGGCTGAGCACCAAAAGTTCATCAAAAGTGTGACGAAATTAGCAAGAAGCAGAGTCGAAACAACGCGAACAGTTCATCGACTTTGCGACGAAATTAGCAAGGAGTAGCGTCGGAAGAACAGTAAAAGTTCGTCGAAAGTGCGACGAAATGGGCAGGGAGTAGTGTGGTAGCAACGCCGAAATATCGTCGGAAGGGCGACGAAATGGGTAGGGAGTTACGACGAAATCGTCGTCACAACTATAGCAAGTTTGTCGAGCCTTTCTGTTGATTCGTCAGTGGTTATCATCGAAATTGTGACGAAGAAGAAAAATTTTAAAAAATATATATATATATTCGTGGAAATGTACCATTGTGGAGACTGACGACTGATCATACATACAGACTGCATATTGGTTTGATGCTTCAAATGATGCATTTCTTATATTGAAAAGTGCATTACCTTATTGAGCTTCTCTTTGTTTTGAGTATAGTTTAATATTCTCTACTTAACAAGGCCAACCACGTGACGGTGGAAGCTCATTCCCCCCCCCTCACATCACTCTCAATTCCCCATACCCAATCATATAACATTAATCATTGATTCATCCATTAATAACATATAACATTCATTGATTCATCCATTAATAACATCATTCATTCATTAACATATAACATTAATTAACACATTCATTCATTAACATATAATAATCATTCTTTAGTTTTTACATATTATCAAAAATATGGTTGTCATGATATGATTACAATCACTTTTTTTGTTTCTTTTGAAAACTACATAAAGCTGAAGTGGAGTATCATTTTCTAAATCAATCTACCCCCCCTTTAGTTGTTCGCCCTCTTCTTGTGATCTTAATGTATGCCTAGTCATTGCTCATGACGTGGACGCTGCTTCAAGGGGATCTGCTGCAATAAAAAAATGTTAAATGATATGTTTTATTATTATTGTTACAAGTATTTGATTAATTAAAAGAACATTAGAGTGGTTCTCTTTACCTGATGGGTCCACATCATGTTCCTAAACTTTTGTTATAGACTCATGCTCAACATGTTGAACATGCTCTAAATCCTGATCTGCAGTTGAAACATGAAAGGTTACATTAATTAATACACCAATTGAAATTAAATATGTTTAAGAGAACATGAGGGTGGTCCTCTTTACCAGATGGGGCCACATCATGTTCCTGATTTTCTCTAGCCTGATCATGCTCAACACATTGATCACGGTCTACATGCTCTAAAGTTGAAACACGAAAGGTTACATTAATTAATACACCAATTGCAATTAAATATGCTTAAAAGAACTTTAGAGTGGTCCTCTTTACCTGATGGGGCCACATCATATTCCTGATCTTCTCTAGCTTGATCATACTCAACATTTTGATCACGCTCTACATGTTCTAAAGTACCGGGATGCACACCATGAACTTCATCTGCACGTTCTACTCCACCCTCACCAGGCTACATTCCAATGTCATGTGCAGTATATATTATCATTGCTTGAATGTTTAAAACAAATAGGCATGTAATTAATTTATGGTGTAAATTAATATTGAATAGATTGCACAAGTATTCAATTTTTAATAAACTTTATTGAGCTTTTTTACCTGTGTGTTGGATGCAATGGAAGATTGTATTTGCCTAGTCAAGACTCTTAGGCGTTCAACCATGGCTCCATAGCCTTGCTAGAAGGAAATCTTTAGGTCCTCTTCTGTGGGAACTCTGTTGAATTCAGAGCCCTACATTTTTGCAGAAGATCATGAATTTTGCTTCTATGGTGTGATAAAACAAAAATTGTTTTCAATTTATTATAATTTGGATGCAATATTTTATTTATTGATACTTACAATTCATGCGGCTAACTTCATATAACCACCAGAGCCAAGTTTGTGTTGCCTGTGCTTTTCTAGTCTTGCCTTTGTTGCCTTCGATGTGTCGGGTAGCCTATGAAAAGTTTGGAATACGCTAGATTATGTAAAAAGAAAGAGTAATCAGTATATAATTACATTGTTGATAGTATCACACATCATAGCATACTACTTTTAAAAAAAAATTAATGGCATTTCCATACAGACATTAAGAGCATATAAAATACAGAGTTCAATCCATGAATTATATAGAAAATAGATATTTGTTGGTTATATTCATATCGATGATTACATTGCACAAAACTACAACTACATAACAAATATCGATGGTGACAGCTTATTCATGCTACCACA
>VDFB02113013.1:0-18593 GCA_007258455.2 Sequoia sempervirens
GATAAACAAAAGCGAGCAAGGACACAATCTGTAACTCGATCGATCTTTGATGGCACAAAGAACGAGAATGTACGCGAAAATGCCCCTACTCACACTCGCACAAGATGTTCAATTTTTAAGCCCAAAATGAAGTGTTTCAAAGCAATAAAATGTATTTTGAGTGTTTCTCTTGCACCCTAGATCGCACGAAGCGCAAGGGGAGAGGATACACACTCAAAAGACAAAATAACACAATCAAGCACTTGTTCGTTTTAGCCTCAAAGCAATGATGACTTCATTTTAAGCACCAAAATCAAGTGTGAAGTTTGCCTTGTTCAATTTTAACCCAAAACGAAATCTAGTAAGTTTGTTCTAAGGTTCGTTTTAACCTTTTGCGAATGGAAAAAAAATAAAATTGTTCTTTCTTTAGAGCCTCAAAAGTGTAAGTTGATTTAAAACAGAAAACAAAGGCGTATTTTGTAAGCTTTAAGCATTAAAAAATGCTTTGTGTATTTTCAAGTTTCAACGCCTAATTTTCTTTGACTCCAATCTTGCTTGCTTTTGTTTTGACTCCAATGCTTGATTAACCTACAAATATCACAAAACCACAAAAAATAAGATTCATTTCAATAATATCTTAACATAAATAAACACAATTTCAAACATAATGAGTTTTGAAACAAGTGTTTAAAAGATATGAAGAAAATAGTTCAGTAGTTACTATATAGAAATAACTAGTTAACCATTTTCCTCCTAAACTAACTTTATGCCTGCAAGTGTATTCAAATCAGTTTAAAATGGCTTTATGACTCATTAATAACTTCGAAGAAAACAAATCACTTCCCTCATAAATGCTGCTTCTGTCTCATTAATGTGATTTGCATCAGCCTATTGTGATTCAAAAATAAAATCACCTCATAGTGTCAGTGAACAAATGAATATCCTATATTTAAAAAGACAATGTCAGAGCATAAAAAAGAGAGTAGACTTCAAATCTTCAAAGAAATCTGCGAGGATCCCAACTACCACATGTTGGATGTTGTGTTTGATATGATCCTCTGCGTTCACAAATGATGATACCAAGTGAAATTAATGGCAGTAGGAAAATAAAACAGCACTTTCAATGGCCTATCAAATCTGCTTTATTTAGTACCCACGCCACATAAATAGCAGTAGGTTCACAAAGTTTTAAATATCTGAAACTCTGTTTAATGTCTAACACAGCTCGCTATTCAGTCAATCCTGCATTCTTGACAACATTCAAATTGGTGCTGAGTTTTTTTTAAAAAACCTACGGACTATTTAAGGATGCTGATTATGTACCAGCAGCACAATACAGTGACCCCGCGAACTGGATATAGGTCAACAGATACAGATGGAGATAGAGCAATGTTAACAAGGTTTCGCCCAGATTTTGAGGCAACAGGTAGCCTCGCCTACTCTTCACAAATATTTTATCCTTCCTCCAGGCAGCGACAGAGAAAGATAGGCAACAGAGACAAGGATTTTAACATGGAGTGATTACCAGGCAGCGACAGAGATTTACCAGGCCGTGGCTTCTAGGCAGCGACAAAGTCAGCGGATATTGTGCTTATGGAAAAAGTTACATGGCCTATGTTGTCATCTGGCCGCCAATACCAATTTGATATGGGTTTCGGTCGTTTAGCAGCTCGGCCCAGAGCATTGTCCGTCCCTTGGATATGAAGATTGCATTGTGACCCTGGCCCAACAACCTCTTCCTGACAAAGCCGAATAGTGGAATAAAGTGATAGGGTGCAGGCTATGTATGCATAGTTAATGTATATAAAATAAAGCAGCAGGATGGTGATATTTACTGACTTCAAGGGATCTTAATGATAACACATGACTAATCTCTTGTACGTGAGATTTGAAACTTGCAATCAGCAGTAAATTTGAACTGATATAGAGGTTGCTAAGGACCACATAAAATGGCTAGAAAATAGCAAAGGACTCCTTGCGTATGCACTTCTGGTGTGAGAATTTATTAGAGATGGCAGGAGAGTGGGTAATGATTGCTTGGTTCGACACTGCCATTACCCCTACCCACCACGGCTTGAGTGAGACTGGAAGGAATGCTCGAATGAACAGATCCATTGCTCCATGGGTTAGACCAGCAGAGAAGCAGAAGGAACGACTCAAGTTGTGAGAAGTGAGCGGGGAAAGCAGTCGAATTGATTGGCAGGGTTAAATGCAGTATTAAACAAATGTATGGGCATACTTCAAAGCATTATGTTCGAACATCCTCACCAGAAATCTCACGCGGGTGAACCAGAGGATATGAATAACATTTATTATAATGCCATTATGTGGTGGCTCTAGAATAATGTGAAAGAAAACTAACAGTCCGAAAGAAGGCTTCGCTTGTGCCCAGATTTCATCAGGTTGGTGCATCCCAACTTTGCTAGCAACCTCCCAGCTTCCAACGACTTTTTTAGAGACTGATAAATCTTTAGCTTTTGTCCTTTACACTCAAGACAACACTCAGGAAATTTAGCATGTAAAAGTTAGCCTCAATCCATATCTAAACAAACATGAAGACATGTTGTGCATAATTGTCCTGGCTTTGGAAGGAGAGTTGGCAGATGCATTGAAGATAAATAATGCAAACAACAGTTGAATGCCTTTAAAATGCAGTTGGCAAAAAGAAAAATGCAACAGAGAAACTCAGTCAAAGTTAAATCAGATTTTTGTATTTGGCATTTACATTGGTTTTGTATGAACTGTCAATATTTCAATATGAAAGTGATTAAGTCCAGAAATAACATCAATATCAAGAACAAAAAGATGAATTTGAACCACAATATTGTTTTTGAGCAGTGATGATATAAAGCAATGAAGGAAAGTGATTAAATCAAGCGCTAGGATATAAATAATGGATTGCTCTAAAGTGAGCAGTCCACTCAAAGGGACAGCCTTCCTACTTCATATTTATTATTGCAAATAACCTACAGTCCACTTCATGTTTTTCTTGCAACCGTCCCTTCCTCATTAAACGCAGCATTTGAATGAAAGATAAAAACCAGTTGGTATTATATGGAAAGAAATATCAATACAACAAAATCATATTTAAACAGTCATATCAATATTAATAAGACATTCCATGGTGGGCCCTCCCTCTAGCGCCATAAATGTGGATGCTAAATTCTGTATTTTGGTTAAAAACTAACATAAACAAGCATGATTAGTATTCAAGCAAAACGAACCCTCAACATCCATATGAAATAAATCAACATGCTTCATGATGCCATCCAAATAACAAAAGATTAGATAAACTAGTTGAAAGCATACAACAAAACATGAAGAAAGTACTATCTCATAGTGGATTGGTGTCACATGTGCTAGTGACCCTTTCCCAATCCTTGATTGATAAGCTTAGATGATGAAATTGCTATAGATGATGGAGATGATAAATGGACAAGATAAGTTCTCAAAGAGAATGACCTTGCATCAAGTTGTGGAGAGATTGTGGAGGATTTGCTCAATGTTGAAGCCTCTATTTAAAGATTTCAAATGCTAAGATTGTTGAAGAGGGACCAATGTGGGATAAAAACAAGCCAATGAGATTGAGGACACTTGTCACCATGTGATTAGTTGATGTGTGTGCAAGATTTGGGAAGAGTGCCCAAGAGGGGAAAATTTGAATTCAAATTTGCCATAAATGCGAGAGGGGGACAAGGAAAAACAGCAATAAATGCCTTTGACTTGTCATGTTGAAAGAAAATGAGTGTTTTAATAAATCAATAAAATTGATTTATTGTGCAAGTGGCTAGGTCTAGATAATGCAAGTGGGATGTGATTAGTATTAGATTAGGATTTTAGATGATGATTATGCTGATTAATGCTGATTAACTGATTTGACTTTTTGGACTTTGGAAAATGATTTAAGATTTGATTTAAATAAAGTCCTGATTTATTTGATGAATGTAATATGATTATGTATGATGTAATTTTGATTTGTCTAGTTTTCAACACCAAGATGAAGTGTGAGTTTCAATTGTTCACTTCTTAACCTCAAACAAAATCTAGTGAGTTTGTCCTAAGATTCATTTTAAGCCCTTTGAAAATTGAAAGCTTTTGTTCATTTTTAAAACCCAAAAACAAGTGAGTTAATCTACAACAAAAAATTAAAGCGTAAAATTTAAAGCTCCAAGCATTAAAAATGCTTTGTGGATCTCAAGTTTGATGCCCAATTCCTTAACTCCAATCTTTCTTTTGTTTCTTCGCTTGACTTTCACCTTTGTACCTTTGCTTGCTTTCCTTTCGCTTTCCTTTGTACCTATAAAAAAGATAATTATGTAAGGATCATAGTATTAAATAGATTTTGATTATTAACTTCACACCATGACATGATCCCAAAATGAAAGGATGAAATGATTTGGATGATTATGATAATAAAAGAAGAATCCCTAAGTGAATCCTGTTTTGGTTTTGATCTATAAAACAAATATTGACTAGAAGGTTTTCTCATAAAGATAAGAGTTTTCTTTCCTCAATAAACTAAGTTTTTCATGAAAAATTTATTTAAAGATAAAAAACCACCAAATTTATTAGACCCCCTCAAAAAATAAAGATAAGAAACAATTTCTTAATCAAAATATTGATATACGCTTGTCCCCATCTGTTATCACATCTAGTCCTAATTTATGACTAAGGATTCATTTATCATATAGAGAAAATCATGTTTAAGTATTCTCTAAAAGATCTTTGAGTTCTTGAATTAAATATTAGAGGGACCCTATTCAAAACTTTCCACTTCAACAACCATTTGAGGCATATCATTGATAGTAAGGACAACTGTCACTAATCCTTTTCTGACCATAGCTTCAGTGTTCATTCAGCAAAATACATAACATCAATGAATGTACTTTATGTAGATAAAGTTATTTTTCCACATTGCAGATACTAAAAGAAAGACTCTAAACTAGGCGTCCTTCTCAAGAAATCTGATCTTCATTTAATTCCATTAGCCAGTTATAACTTTTTAACAAACAAAATAGCTAAAATAGTAAAAAAAAGGTGCATGAACAATGACTTCATTTGAACGTCCCTCTTGGAAAGCCACCCACAATAACTTCTCATCAGACAAAAAGCTTGAGGGAGATATTGCGTAGGATTTTGAGCTGGACAGACTCATAGGAATGTTCTAATATTTTCTTGAGTCAACATACTTAGTGGGCATATGAAGGAGACAGCTAATAAATAGATGTGTTTGATACGTGTAAAACCAGTCAATCATAAATGCTCAGGGATTGGCGTATTCATGACATGAAACAAAGTTCCCATCCTATGCACTTTAGCAGCTCCAAAACCCATGCCTATTCATAACAAAAAAGACTTTAAAACCAACTAGAATTGGCAGGTGTAAAGTTGAATCTTATCATTTTTTTACAGCAACTAATGGCTGAAACAAACAAAAAAAACTAACTGCCTTCAATTCTAGTCGATGAGAGGTCTTATATCAGTCAGACGCAAAAAAGGTAGAAAATAGTTTTAAAAGCTTTGAGAAACCTAGATACGTAGGTAAGCAAGACTTTCTACCTCCAAAAGATGCATTTTTGATATTTGTCCAAATGCCTAAAAAAAAAGAGAGAAATTAAATCACGATGATTATTAAGCTCGCTTTTCCATGTTATGAGTATCCTATCTACAGTCATCGATGCAGCAAAGATGCAACTAAGCCAACTTTATTTTATTCTATTTCCCAACACATAAGATCAAAGCCAGCCACAAGTGGAGTTTAGATACATAAGGAAATATCAATGTGAGAAAAACTTAATGATGGCGTGAGCATGGAGTAATGACTGGAGTGCTCAATATGGACAACTTTAAAAAAAAATCGTTCATTTGCAACCTTATGTTAAGTACGCATTATCTCAGCATGTTTTAAGCCAACAATAGAGTCTACAGCAACCTCTCTACAAAGTATGGGCTTGGCACATTGGAAATAGGATGCAGACTTCGATCAAAAGAATATGTTTGTCCAGTACTTCTATTTGCAAGCACACTGGTAAATATGTAGAGAGAAAAAAAAAGAATGTGGACACCTAGACAAGGCCTGTTTTCCATTTGATCAAAAGAAGTTAACAAGATAAACAACTACAGGTCATCGGAAAAATGAATCTATTAAAAGGACAGGGGCCTTCAACGGAATATGCTACTCTGATACAGAGCTTGACTCATGGCCCTTTACTAGCAGATAGTGAAGGCATGCAATATATACCATTAGTCTTAGCTGATAGCTTTAGAATGATCAAAGCGAGAATAAAGACAATAGAATGTAAATATAGTGTGTCCCTTGCAACCACACAAAAAAGAAGTAAAACTAACACCAAGAATACTTGAAAATGAAGGTGCACTTCTTATTTTATCTGGAAAACAATACTATGCATGATTGCAATACTCAAAATAAAAAGTAGGATTGAAGGTGAACTGAGATGATGATAAAAAAATAATCATAAAAAAAAAAGCTACTTAGCATCCACAAACATGGTGATTTAAATGAAGTGGACATTCAAAACAAAAATTATTTGAGGGATTTAGCTATCAATATGGTTATTCCATTAATAATCAAAGATTCAATACCACCCTCCTTCTAGTGCCAAATGTGGTGCATACTTTTGAAATCTATAAAACTAAACTTCATACAAGGTTAGTAACTCACAAATTCCTCAAGAATGACCCTATGAAATACCTTGCAAATGCTTCAAAAATGCAACAAAGGATGAAAGAAAACTAAAGCATTATGAAAGCAACCACAAGTTACCTATTCCATAGTGGATTGGTGTCACATGTGCAGTGACCCTTTCCCAATCCTTGATCAAAGCTCAAGATGATGTAAATGCAATGGAAATGATGAGCAAGATGAGTTCTCAAATCAAGAGAGTAACCTTGCATAATGAGATTTGTGGATGGATGAATGAGGATTGGCCCTTTTTTATAGATTTCTTGATGAAAGACCAAAATGGGTGAATGTGGGACTAAAGATCCACCAATGAGAAGAGGACACTCAAGTGATGATAGGCCAATGAATGCAAGATTTGGGAAGAGTGCCCATGAGAGGGAGAATTTGAATTCAAATTTGGCAATAAATTTAGAGAGGGGACAAGAAAAAGAGCAATAAATGCAATGTTGAGGGACAAATCAACTTGTCATGTTGAGTGAAATGAGGGTTTTTAATAAATCAATAAATTGATTTATTTGTGCAAGTGGAGATATCTAGAGAATGCAAGTGGGTAAAATTAGCATTTAATCATGGTTAATTAAATTAATGATGATTACACTGATTTAATGGTGCTTAGATGATTTTGAATTTTAGGACTTAAATATTTGATTTATTTAAATCATAAAAAGGGTGGAAATGAATAAAGTTTGATTTATTTAATTAAAGGATGATGTGAGCCTTTGATTTATTTAAATGCATAATCCTTAGGACTAAAGAACTAATTTTCGTAGTGAATGGATTTGATGAACGTGATTAACTTTATGAGCAGATGACTATGCATAATGCTAATTTTATGCACACATAAATATTTCATATTCAATAATACTTAATTTTTCAAGGAAAAAATTTAGATTTGTCTAAGTTTATTTCATTCCATTATTTAACATTTATTATTAATTATTTAATCTAGCCACATGCAACTAGAATTTGTAGCACATCCATGCACAAACACATACTCTCTAACATATTAACATACATAAAGTTTTCTATTGACATAATCCTTCAACCTCCTTAGATACAAGTGCTAATCTACTTAGTATTTATTACTTTTAACATATTAACATATACATAATTTTCTATCGAATGCATCTTTGAATCTCCTTTAAATACAAGTGCTAGTCTACTTAATATTTATTACTTATTTATTATTTATAATTAAAAATAATAATTGAAATCAATATAAATAATAATTTTAATGATTAAAACAATCTATTAATATTATTTATTTTAGTTTTGGATTTATTTTGATATATCATTTTAATCAAATGATACAATTTTAAATTAAGTTTGAGTTATATTTTTATTTTTTAATCTTTGTATAATTTCATTAAATTACTTTGATATATTTATCATTAAATTATTTTTTTACTATATTTATATCTACATATATTTTTTCTTTGTTTTGAATTTTATATTTTCTTATCATTGTTTGATTGGAAGTTGTTTGGGATTTAATTTTTAATTAAATTTTTATGACTCTCTTTTTTGTTAGTAACTATGAAACAATTTAGTATATGTTTTGTGAATTATTGCTATACTTTGATATTTTAAGATATTCATTTGTGTAATTATATGAAAAAATAAGATGAAATTATTATAGCACATTTTTATTTTACAAAGGCAAAGAGTCATGTATGCATATAAGCTATTTGAATGTTTGTAAATGTTATGTTCGATCTTTCTTATCATCTTAATTTGCCTCAACAAGAAGGTTGACTTTCTTATGATGATTATTTAGATGGTCTTTAAAATGTAAAATTATTTTTACTTTCTTATTAAATACTTAGATGATGATATCTTATTGATTAATGATTTTAGACTTACTTTAAATAATAGAACATTGTATAATAATTTGATTAATCTTACAATTCATTTATGAACTTCGAACATGCTTTTTATTTCTCATTTTTCCACATGGACCTAATTCGTTAATTACAGGTGGTGCATGTGGAATAAACGTTGAAATTATATTTCTGCACATTAGAATTACTGATGTTCTTACTTCCAACCACTCTACTAAGCTCCGTACCATCACGACTCAGGACTGCAATCTGCTGCCCTTCCTGGAAATCCATTCTCCACGTAGATATCCCCGCCTCGGCGCTGAACGTCTGAGAGGAAGTTCCAGACTGCAATTGCACGCTGGCAGGCGCAGTCAGCATTGCCGTCACGTACAATCTATCACTCAGCTCACTAAAAGCAGACACCTCGCATGCGCTGCCCGACACGACAACCGATTTGCTATGGGTGTAATAAAACAAGTATATCGAATCTGCGTGATCGTCGAAGCTCTACCAGATTTGTACCAGCTGATGTAGTACTGCCCCAGCTCCAAGAACGCACGGTCTGTGAAATCCGCAACGCTGGCAGCGCCTGAACTGGAACTCAGTGATGGTCCCACGTAGGAGCTCTCTACCCAATCGTTCCACGTCACGATCTCTAAGAGAGGGGGTTTAGCTTTATGAGCTGTACCCACCTTGTGATCCAAAGCCCCGGACCCTGGTAGTTGCCCTTCACTTCGCATTCCGGGAAGAACCAAGGGCTAGGGCTGGCCGTGTACACTTTCCCCACGTCATTGGAGGCGTTCAGATAGTTCCGGTCCCTGGAATCAGATGGGTTCTGCAAGTCGGAGTCAAAGTAGGGCCACGCCAACGTGTCCCATGCGTACAGCCCGTCGAGAACATCCGTGTATGTCGGCCTTCTGAAACAATTCTTTCCATCCGTCAAGAGCAGAGGAGTACTTGTATTCCTCCCACCAGGAATCATTGCTGCCAAGCCAGGAGGTGAACAAGGGCTTGCCTTGGTATGTCATCTGGTTGGGGTGGGCTGTGTATTTGGCGCTAAGCATGGTGACCAGCTGGTCGGGAGTGAGGTTATTGTTTGTGTCGTTGTGGATGTCGGCGGAGAAGAAGAGGTTGAAAGAGGAACCCACTTGTTTTGCGGCCTCATACAAATCGTCCGCGCGCCGCTCTAGCCACACGTTGCTGTTGAGGGCGAACCCATCAATGCCTTTGCTTTGCGCAAGTTGGATCTTCCTTTTCAGGGTCTCCACATCGTCCAGCCGGTAAAGCAGGTAATGAGCAAGCACCATCCTTGGCTCTGCCGCCTTTGCAAACATAAAATTGCAGGAAAGCAGGAGAATGAGAAACAACGCCTTCGTCTCCATGATTCTGGAAAAGAAGCAGAGAAACAGAGAGAAACAAAAGAGAGCAATTTTGGAGCGCTGAGTCTTACATGTTCATGTATTCTATTTGTAGACTAATGTACAATAAATTCTACGTTCACTGTAGCAAAGAGGTAGATCAAATATTTATAATGGATAGCTTACAGGCGGCTATTTTAGTTGGTCTTTACCGACGTATAATTAATTCACTCTAACAATTCTTAACTACTAATCTGCTACAAGAACTTTGTGTGGATATAGAGGTTTATATAGGCTTACCAATAGAAAAAGTATTTTTCTGGGTCAAAGAAGTAGTGAGTCATGGATAAAATTGACTATGGAGATTGAGCGTATACAAAATACGCCACCGCCTCACACAAACAAAGGATTATGGAGATTCACTGTAAATAAAATTTACTGTGAAGATTGACTATATGAAAAATTGGCTAATCCGCTGTTAGAATACAATATGTTCTTATCATTTTATAATAATTCTCATTCATAATTGACATTAGAATTTCCATAATAATTAGGTTGATCCGTTTTCTCTCGTCGCCCTTCAGTCTTCAAAACTAGCTAGTCCAGATGCATTCTTCAAACATATAGTCGTGCCCGGCACGAGATAAAATGCTGGCATTTCAGGATGAACGTCGCGTACTCTTAGTTCTGTTTTATTCGTGCTTTTCAATTTTTCTTAAGAAAACTCGAGAGCCGTTCCCATTAGGAGATAGGTGTTATAGGGGAGAGGGGCTGACATTGGCATGGGCTCATATAGTGGGGATAGAAGTAGTCTTCTATGGACTTCATAGTGGAGTGTCGTAATATTCAATTATAAAATAATTTTTATCCATAAAGTCAACAAAAGTAGTTGAATCGTTGTACCGTTAAAAATTGTATTATAATTGGTTTATATTTGTCTCAAATACAAATAGTTATTTACAATCTTACATGTTAGAGTAGTCAAAGCACATCTAACACCACCGTCTTACAATCTAATTTGTATTTTAATGCCCTGTAGCATTAAAATATGCAACCAAAATATAAAATTAGTATAACCCACCCTCCCCTTAAATATCACCACTTGTATTATTTCACCGCCAATATTTTCATGGATTTGATGCCACGAGAACAACTAAGAGCCAAGACTATCCCATCACCAAATCTAATCAAACCCACCCCTATCCCACTTTCCTAGCAACACAACACACAAAGGAAAATTAATCATTTAGATGTGTCCCATTGGTCAAATCCCAATGCATGACTATTGGTGCCTTCTCCTATCTTGCCACCTACAACCACCAAAACAATGGTTCTAAGCCGCCAAAATTGCCTGAGAAACAAACAAGAATTGCACACCATAAATACACACAAACTCTATAATTGAAGGCACCAAATCAAGTTTTCAAATTTTGAAAAAGAGGGACAAAAAATAAAGACTCCATACCAAACTAGCATTGAATATATAAAGAGACTTACAAATTAAAAAATGCATTACTCATTTTTTGCTAATTTCCATTTAGCACGTCTCACTTTCATATTCATATCTACATTTTTCTAAAGGCAGATGAAGAAAGACCAAAAGCAACAAAAGCATCACATTATCAAGTTACAGGTATTCTATTGCTACTAATTCTTTATACAAACAAATGCCAATCTGTTGTATGGTATGCATATGTTTTTCACAAAATTGTGACTCAATATCTAGGTTTTCAACCTGACACTGTTTACATTAGTGCTTAGGTTTCTGGATTGTAACTGTGTAAAATCATTTTTGCATCAATGTTTTGGATCATACTCCATGATCCATCATCAGGATGTTGAGCAAAGAGAATAAGAGAGAATGATTAGAAGCAAACTTGTAATTATAAAAAGGTGAGGGGTAAGGACAGGAGAGAGAAGAGAGGAGACAAGAAGAACTATTTGCATTGGGTTTTCCATTTTTATCTAAGGGGAGTGTGGGGTTTTGCAAAATTTTAGAATGTAGCTTGGATTGAACTACACCCTAGAATATGAATCTGTAAATGTAACTATCTAAAAGAGATAGTAACTCCATACTTTTAACAAGATAATTTTTAATTATATCATGCAAAAAACTTTTGAAAACATGTCTTGTAATTTTAATTTGATTTTGAAATGTACATGAATTGATTGGGGTTAACCTTATAATAAATGATTGCAAAAAAAAAAAAATGGAAATTAAAACAAAAAGCTAAATGCAAAAACACATAATGCAAACAAAGAATTTTAGTGCCAAAAATTTCAAAAATAGGTCTGATTAGGGACTCATTCATTGCTCATGGGCGAAAAGATCTTCTATCAGGGTTTTGAAAAAATAAATTACATATTTATGAGTTGACATTTATGTTTTCATATTTAGGTTGTAAATAGGTAGTTCTAGTTTCATATTTGTAGAAAATCATATCTAAATGCAAGTGTGAAATAATGCTAAATGACACTTGCAAAAAGACCTAATTTGAGATGAAATTTTGATTCAATTTTCTGATCATGAAATGTTTGAACTTTTAGATTTTAAAGAATACAAAATGCAAACCTAAAACCCTAAATGAAATGCAAACTAATGAAAGTAAATAACCCTAAATAAGGTGCAAATCAATGCAATGTAATGCAAAGTAAAGCAAATCCTAGATCTAAGGTTTGAATGGACTCCAAATTCAAAAATTGCCATGTCCCTTTTTTTTTAAATAGTATTTTATCTAAAAATAACAGTTTCTATTTTTAGTAGGTTGATTATCCTAATATAGTAAGCCACAGTCATGAGGACAAATTGGGGAAATAATGTCCTTTATAGTGAAATAATTAAATCATATTTTAATGAAAATTTATTAAGTGGAAATTTAAATATTTGGAGCCAAAAAGGCATGGGTTTTGGAGAAGCCCAAAATTGGCAGTTATTAGCCTTCTTGAACTCAAATCAAAAAGATGGATTAAATGGAAATTTCTATTCAAGAGGTGGAAGTGGAGGTGCATATTTGGAAAAGCAATTAAAAAACTTAAATTGCAAAACTCCCTCTCTTTCGGCACGGGATTTTGGCGCCCAAAAGAGAATTTTTAACATTGTTCCTTTTATAGTGATTTTTGACTTGTTTGTTGGCATTTTATCTTGTCATTTTTCGTAGACTCGTGTTATTTTCTTTAGAGGTTGGAAAACCTATGGAGTTTAGGAGACTGAATAATGGGAGTTTGCAGGTTTCCAAGAAGTCTAAGGATGGGAGTTTGAGGCTCTTCTAGGTGTAAGCTCATGCATAGTTCACCTTTGTGTTTAACAAAGAAGTTTGTAGTGCTTTGGTGTGTTGTTTTGCAGGGGTTTTTGTGAGTTTTTTGGTATGATTAACTAGAGGTTTTCTATTATAGTTTTTTTTGCTATTATAATGCAGCAATTTTACTGTTATAAATACATTCATAATATATATTGGGTCGTTTTTGGTCTTGGGTGCGAGTTCATAAGTGTTATATAGTAGTTTGGTGGGGTTTGGTGTGCCTTTTTAACCCTGTTTTGGGTGTCGATTTTGATCTATAAAAGGGAAGATTTGTAGACTTTCAAAAAAAATCAATGTTATAGGATATTATGCTGAAAAAAAAATTGTATAATCCTCTACTTGAATGCAGCAAAGCTTCTATGAGTTTTGGATTAATTTAGAGCATTTTTTGTTGTACCCGATTTCACCTTCTTTTTTTAAAGATTGCAAATTAATTATAGGTTTGTTTTTCTAAATGGAAATCTGATAAAATTATTCAAATCTGATATAAGAATAGCAAGGGGACATTTCAGTGGTATTAGAGCTAAGATCTTGCCTGCTAGTAGGGTTTTGAGTTGCTAATCATGGGAGACTTCTACATATTTTCTTACATGGGTTTAGAAAATTATATATTCGCCTCTAAAATATCAGGATGGTTTGATGAATATTTTATGAAAGGTATAATCTCTAAGGCAACCTTCACATTTTATGAGTATGCAGAGCTCACCGGGAAACACATGCCTCAAGAAGGAGAGGTTTTCATAACTTTTGATGAGTATCTTTTAGAAGGAAAAATTGAAGTATCATTTGAAGAGTACTTCATAAGAAGAAGAAAGGATAGCATTAAGATAGACAAGGCTAAAAATAATAAAAATCAAGAAGAACAGATAAAGGTTGAGGTCCAAGACAACTTTGAGCTAAATAAGGAGAAAGAACGAGAAGATTGCATTCACCAAGGGGAAGGTAAAAATATTTTAAATGACTATATCAATTCAAATCCTAAAAATCATTTATTTTAGTCTACCTTTGATGAGGATAAAGATGAAAAAATAATTTTTCAAGAAAATGTGGGACAAGGAGATGAACAAATTGTATTTTCAAAATTTTTGACAATAGAAGAGCTTGATGACTCCATAAATGAAGATATAATGATTTCTTTGGAAATCCCTAAGTTGGAAGCCAGGAGACACATAAATGAAAATTTTGAGGTTGTCTCAATAATATCTCTCATGGAAAAGAGAGATGAGCATAATAATTTTTGCCTCAAAGTACAACACAGTGGAAGCATGGTTATGTTGAAGAGGGCTTCTTCTCAATTGGTAACTCAAGGTATGCTAAAGAATCAAAAAAATTAGATTTATTGCCTCTTCCTATTCTTTTGCAAAAATTTGGTTATCAAGGAGAGCATGCTAAAATGGATTACAAAATAAGGGACACAAAGTGCAAAAGCCAATCTTTGTTTCAAGTTTCAAAGATTTCTTATATATAGGATCCAGGTGTTATTTTGAACATCAAGTTAGAAAGAGGTATCATTGATAGTATTAAAATTACTATACATTGATTTTGGTATAACTTGGGATCTTTAATGCATCCTAACCACATGGTGAAGGATAAATGTCCACAACTTTTAAAACACTCATGGGATCCAGACATCATTTTTGAAGAAAAAATTATTGGTGTTAGCAAGGTGACCATGTTGACTTGGGATGCTTGAAGCTCGGTCACGGTAAGAAAAGGTATCATTTTGATATTCAATATTTTGTGATTAATTGTCCTTTCTTGTTTTGGATATCAATTTTGTCACAAAATGGAGGATTTATGAAGAGATAGATATCACAAACCTCCATCATCATAAAGGGAAGGATATTGTTTATCTTTTGGAGTGAATAAAAGTTTCATAAAAACTAATATACCATGAATTTTGGAGCTACAATGGTGATGTGGTTGAATGAACATTGGGTGTTATAATTTCCATACCTTATTCATATTATCCATAATCTTGTCAAGCAAGAGTTGGTAACACTAAAGATATTGGAGAATTTTGTGGAGGTAACCAACACATGTTTTGCAATTCTTGTTTTTGATTTTCTTCATCCTTGTGTAGATGAGTATGGTATTGCAGGAGAACCTAAGTGGGCAGATAATTGTGTGTTGATTAATAGCATGCAAGTTCTAAAATTCTTTGATGAGCATTGTATCACATTTTACCTTTTTACCACTTCCAAATCAGCAAAAGGGAGTTTTCAAATGTATGCTTTGAGTTTTATTCTTGGAGTGGAGAATCCAACATGTCATTGGTTGCAAACACTCTAAATTTTTCACACACTTTGATTTGTTTATATGCTCCTCTCAGTCGTCCATTTGCAAGAAGCAAGTGAAGTACAAGATCTTGCTTTACATTTTGCTTTTGCAATTCATGGAATATCAAGTGAGAAATTTTCATTTCATTTCTGAAGATAATATTTTGACTTCCAAAAGGGTTTGTAAGTATGCCTTGGAAAATTTGGAAGTAGCTATTGTTGTATTTCAGCAACAAGAGTCTTTTAATAAAGCAATTTTTTGGGAGATTAGCATCACACTATTGACTCAATCTTTTGGTGCTCAAAGCATGTTCAAAGAAATTTCTCAGGAAGAGAACTTGGAAGAATATGAAAAGGTAAATAATTCTATACATGAAGCTCATATCTCATATTTCTCACAAGAATATACTATAGAATGTGATGCTTCAGAAAAGAGAATTAATTGGGTTTCAATGTCAAGATGGGAAGTTTCAAGAAACTTGACTACATGAAGTTTAAAATTTCAAAGGGAAGCCTCATAAGGTATGATAAGAAGTTCAAAATAAGTCTTTATTTAAAAATATTCAAGCATAAATCAGTTAATGCTAGTCATTTGATGGAGTACAATGGATGGAGGATCTTTTTATTTTGGTATGATGAGTTTGTTGAGCTACATAAATGGGCATTTCAAGGGATGGTGATAGATGATATTTTTAGAAAGATTGTTTCTTGGTATTTTCTTTTCTTCCATAGAGGACATGATATTTTCATCATGGTTGATTTTTTTGATGATGCTTTGGCCACAAAAAATTTAAATATATGTGTGAAAAAATTCAAGTATATGCCAATGATTGATTCTGTTGATTTTCTTTGAGGAACTCAAAGTGCCATGGAATGTATTTTGCTGCTCTATGATCACTCTTCTACTACATTTTAGATCCCATATTCCAATCCAAGAGGCTGAAAATGTCTACTCATAGGTTGAGTTAATGTTTGGGTCTTCAGTTAAGCATTTTCATGTTATATATCTCCACAATGTTAAGGAGAATGAAAAATATTTTTTTCAAAAGATCTATTGGATGTGGTATTGATTGTAAAGGCTGCTATAATATTCATAATAATAGCAAGAATCAGGCCCATAACATCAGCAAATGTTTCAAAATTCTTAAATTCAAGATCCCAAATGACAGTGCACTTCTAGCTAGAAATCCAAGACACTATTTCTCATGCAGTGGGGAATTGTTTTGGAAGTGTCTCAAGGTGGAAGCTATCAATCACATCGGTAAGTTTTCTACCATCATAGAACAATTCATAAAGCTATTTTCTACTTTCATGCTGAAAATTTTATGTGGAGATCAGATTGTGCTTATGGAAGGATTCAAAATGTGCATAGTCCTCCATCAGAAAGGCCTTTGTTTTGCAAAATCAATTTTCATATTTTGGTGGAGTTAGGATTTTTTTTGTATGGTGTCAATTTCTATTACTCATATGTACTATGTTTGTTCCAATTCAAATCCTAAGTTGCATCAAGCATGTTTCAAATAGAGATAGGTTTTTAAGCAGATTGTGATGTATCCTTGATCCAGGAGGATCTTCAGAGCCTGAAAATTGAAGTGTTCCAGTTTCTCTCAGAAGTGATGCCATCATGGAGAGCTCGACAAACTGAATCTGGCATAACTTCAACAGACAAAAAAGGAGTTCGTTTGCTCAAGTTACGCGCAGTCAAAGCTTAGTCAAATGTTGGTCAACTCAGGTACCAAGGACAAGAAAAAAAGGTGGAAAATTCATCATCACCAAATTGGTAAAAGTTGGCACCATCACGAAGAGCTCATCAAGAGCTTTCCAATGGTGTTCGTTTTGTCAAAAACGGAGCTCGAACGGTGAAGATATCGCTAGTCAAAGTTTAGGGTTGACTTTGTGTCTAGAAGGTACAGTGATGACGTCAGTATGTTGACATGGCAGGGGTCGTACTGCATAGAGCTGAGGTGGACCAATTGGCAGATGACACGTGGCATGTCACACGATGATGTCATCCGACTTGCTGACGTGACATGGTGACTGGACTTCGACGTGGTAGGTGACGTGGTCAGTGATTGGACGCTCGGGTGTCGGGTGACATGGAATTTTTGGAAAATAAAATAGTGCCACGTGGTACCCCGACGATGACGTCTATCTTCCTCATCCAGTAGATTTGTTAACCATTGCAAAAATATGGCAGGGCTCGAACCGCGGACATTCCTCGTACCATACATAGCCTTTAGCGTTTGGGCGCAAACTTTGCGCTTAATATAGATATATATATATGAGCCAGGTTATTTTTAACATATGTTTTTGGAGATTTGGCTATTAAAAGCCACCGACGGGGGTGGAAACCCCGATCGATGGGTTAGTAAAGTAACTACGTACTGGCACACCACCAACAGACATCGAAAGATAAGGGGGCTCGTTTCTATTTAACGTTTATTTAAAGCCGAAATCCTTAAAATAAATTTAAATGGTTATTTGTTAAATAACAAAACAAACACATTCCCTAACAACCCAAGCCCGAATATATAATAAACAAGGGCTTTAAAAACAATTTAATTGTTTTATTAGGGGGTTTGTTAATTATTTGTAGGGGATTTGTTTTATGGTTTTCTACCATACTTGGAAATTTTCACATAAAAAAATGGGAGTGTGTAGGAGAGTTAATCATCACCTTTTTGAGTTGATCATCCATTAGTTGATCATTCTTCATTGTATCCAATTCTTTATTCTATTCTCTTAGCTTTGTGAGATTTTTGTGAGAGAATTTGAGGGAATAGAGGATTTGAGAAGAATATGGTTCTGAGTCTATAGTAGGTGTCCGTTTTAGGCAAAGTCAATTTTCTTACTCTTGTTAATCACCCCTAGCTTTGAGAACTTTAGAGAGGGGTTTTTGAGTGAAAGACTTTTTGGGACTTTGTGGATAGGCTATAGATATTTGTAAAGTAGTGTTGCAAGAGGCTCCATTGGAGATTGTACTACCAATTCAAAACATTTTAATAAATTGGTCGCTCAGTTGAGCTCGACCTAGAGATGTAGTCCACTCGGACGAACTCCGTAATCAAATTGGTGTATTCTTTTCTCTCTCTTGGTTCTATGTTTTGAATTCTCTCTGTTTAATGTTCCTACTACTCCATTGTTGATGTCTT
>VDFB02113014.1:0-44592 GCA_007258455.2 Sequoia sempervirens
CCCTTCTGAAACTATGCATAGATCGCTCAATCATCCTTCCAATATTTTCACATACATCTTCTCTAATCTACACACACATTCACACACCTTCACACTTTCTTTTCTTCACAAAATGAATTACTGGTCTCATATATATATATCCGCTAACAAAGATTTCATCGCTTCAAGTCAGCTTTAACAAAACATGAAATATCCTTCAATGGTTGGCTCAAATCACAAATTAAATTTAATGCACACCCAAACAAGTTGTCTAGACTATAGCTATGACCCAAAACAAAATAACCAACACAAGAAACAAATAATCAATTACTCCTTATACATTCACGACATGCGACATTCACTAGGTCAGCCACAATGAACAAATAAACAGAAAAAACATCTTGCCAAAGCATCCAACCGAATCTCCTAACTCATACAATGATCAATGCAACAACACAAAACTTAACAACAAGATAGTATAGATGCTTAAAAAACTCTCTCAGAGATCCACAACTCAAAATTATGATTTGGTTAGGCATACAGATTGATATATTGACTGGATTCCCTGTTCATCATACTTTTTTCTGGTAAAATACTATTCACTACATTTCCTGCCAGTATGGGCAAATCCTGATTTGAGGATCGGAGGGATGACTTAGGTTGCCATCAATGACAACACTAGAAGCCACATGCCATCAAACAAGCCATATGCCAACATGTCCTTCCATTTGAAAATACAATGCATGACAACATATGATCAACTGATACCCAAAGCACTCAATATCGAAAGGGCCCTTATAGCGCAAGGGGGCACACCCACATACCAAGACAATCGACCATCAACAAGTTACAATGACAAACCTCACACGTGGGCCAAGAACAAGAATGTTACCAATGATGGTTTTGTTGATGCTAAGGTTGTTATCAATGCCCTAAGGAAGAATACGCAATAGAAAACATACCAACAACCACAAATAAACACACAAAACAACCCACAAACCAACCCATCACAACAATAACCCAACAATGTAAATGCTCAAGGGGGACCACCCCCAAAGAAAAATTATCCCCAAAAATGAAAATATACACCCCTTGGGGAACCAATTGAATCTGCCATGCAATAGCTAGTAGAAGAAAATCTCATCAAACTCCCTATTTACAAAATTACCAAGAGCCTCAAGTTAAACCACCATGGTATAATGAGAAGCACCTTTGTGACTTTCACAAGATAAAGGGACACACTACAGCTATTTGTATGAGACTCAAAAATCTGATCCAAGATCTCATTGACGATAAAGTTATAACCATTGAACAACTAGCAGGGAATCAAGATCTCAAAATATACACAAACCCAATGTCATATAACAATAAAAGAAACAACAATGGTAAAGTAAAGAGTTACCACAATGTGAACCATATCTATGACCATGTTGTAGCCTCATTGGATGAATGGGTAACAGTTGTCATATCAAAAGATCTAGAGCCAAGTGTGGAGTCACCACACCTAGCGGTAGAATTTTTATCCCAGGACCTTCACCACCACCCAAAGCACCACCCGCCAATATGAAATCAAACCCTAGTGGTTATAGCATCTTAGAACAACTAAAAATAACCCCCACCTAGATCTCCATCATGGAGTTGCTTAAAATATCGCCTGCACATAGGGACATCCTAGAGAAGGCATTGGTCACATCCTCCATTCCCATAAACCTTGATGTAGACCAATTTCAAGCTATGGTCAAACCTATCACTACACCACACCTCCTTACCTTTTTTGAGCATGATCTTCCAACCCAACCATCTCATAATCATGCACTTCATCTTGTAGTCTTAGTCCATAAAAAGAAAGTCAAAAGAGTCTTGGTGGATGGGGTTGCAGGTTTGAATATTTGCACCCTATAGCTAATAAAGAATTTGGGATTCTTAGAAGATGTCATCAAAAAAGGAAAATGTATCACCATCAAGGCTTATGATGATCAAGAATAGATATCCCAAGGCACCATTTAACTCCCTATCCAAGTAGGGCCAGCAATCATAGAAACTACTTCCCAGGTCCTTGACCTTAAACTCCCCTACAATATTATCCTAGGGTGTCCATGGATCCATGGGATGCAAGTTGTCACATCCACTTTCCACCAATGTGTTAAATTCCCCTACCAAAACCAATAATTCATGATCCATGTTGACCCCGAGCCATTCTATTATTGCAAAAATCTAGAGGCCAGGTATTACAAGATTCCCCAAGTTTTGAAAAAAGATGAGGAACCCACATCCCCATACATTGACCCATCAACTTTAGCCTCCACTTCTAAGACAAATACACCTACCATTCAGAACATCCTATATGTCAAAACTATAATCCAAGATAATGGATGTGGGGAATATAAAATGAAAAAGAGTGGCTTTGTGATAAGAGAGTTACCTCAATCTCCTAGATCTCATGGAAATCCACAACCAATCGACACAATATATCATACCTTCAAAGCAGAAGCCACCACCTTCAAAAAGTGGGGAGACCTAAGAAAAGAGGTGGTAGATGAGAAAGATGTATCAAGCCTGCTATATCAAGATGAAATACCTATACCAGATCTTCCCATGGAAGAAAACAAAAAAGATCTACAATCAATGTTTGGATGGGGCTACAACAAAAATGAGAAGCTCAGGAAAAATGAGAATGGCTTGTTTGATCCTATCATTCCTAAGAAGCAGCCTAAGAATCTTGGCCTTGGATGTACCCCTATAAAGCTAACCATGCTTGGAAAAGGTGCTTCTATTAAACCAGTCAAAGCTTCCCCATCGATACCTATATCGCTTTGTAGTCCCTTTGAGGATCCCATCTCTAACCTACCGATGTTATTTGAGGATTCATCTCTTTTTATGATCACCACCATGTCTTTTGAGTCAAATACCCAAGCCATTGAACTAAAACACATTTATGCTCAACTCATCGATTGTGACCAATGAGGACCATTGATCTTAGATACATTTGAAAATGATGAGGCTCTCTCAGAATTCATGGGACGAAGGGATACTCTACCATATGGAGATCATAAAGCAAGGTTCAACATAAAGTTGGACATGCATGCATACTATGGGGAAACAATTGAATCTCTTAGTCACAAAATTGAAAATCTAAGAGTAACATCTAGATCTCTAAGTGAAAACCACACTGTGGCACTTTTTGATCCAAAAATAGTAAAAATAAAGGATGTATCCAATGGTGAAAACCTCTATGAGGTGCCAAAGGATGAGGGATTCAATCTTCCCCTTAGTGCCATCCATCAGTAAAAATAAGTAGTACTGGTATAAAAAAGAAACCCAGTGAGTTTGGGAACTAAAGAATCCCTGCACATCATTTTCTATGTTGAGTCACTTTTGATCAAGGAACAAGAAAATCTAGTTGCATTTCTAAAAGAAAGGAAAGTTAATTTTGCATGGACATATGCCAACATGCCGCACCTTGATCTAGAGGTAGTACTCCATCATCTAGTAGTCTATCCAGAGGCGAAACTAGTAAGATAGAAATTGAGAAAGATGCATCTGTAGATTTCCTTATTGGTCAAACTTGAGCTATAGAAAATCCTTGATGCGAGTTTCATAAGACCCATTGATTATACAGAATGGGTTTCCAACCTTGTGCCTATTTCCAAGCCCACTAGGGGAATCTAAATCTACACTGACTTCAAGGACCTGAACAAAGCATGCCCTAAGGATGATTTCCCCCTTCCTAACATAGACATGATTATAGATCTTATGGTGGGGCACGAAATGCTATCATTGATGGACAAGTTTTCAAGATACAACTAGATTATGATTGCAAAAGATGACCAACATAAAACAGCCTTCACCTGTCCATGGGGCACCTATTGTTGGAATGTGATTCCATTCAGGTTAAAGAATGTTGGAGCCACATACACTCTAATCTTTCATTGCATGATCCAAAAGTTCATAGAGGACTATGTGGATGACATACTATCCAAATAAAGAAAATTTCAAGACCACATATCAATGTTGGGCCCAATATTTGATAGATTGGCAGAATATAAGGTACAACTTAATCCCAAGAAGCATGTCTTTGGTGTGCAATCATGAAATCTCCTAGGATATATTGCATCAATGAGGGGAATCAAGATAGACCCTACAAAAGTCAAAGAAATCCTTAACTTGGAAGCACCATGAACACTAAAACAATTGAGGGGTTTGCAAGGAAGGCTTCAATCAATCGGAAAATTCATAGCACAATTAGTAGATAAAACCATCCCATACTCTCATCTACTCCACAAGGGGGTAGCATACAAATGGGATGAGAAATGTGATCAGGCATTCAATCAAATCAAGGAATACTTGCTGACACCACTAGTCCTCATGCCACCAATCCAAAACAAACTATTGATTCTCTACATATTAGCTATGACGGAAGCACTTGGGGCTCTTCTAGCTCAACATGATGAAACAAGGAAAGAGAGAGCCATTTACTATATCAGTAGAACCTGGGTGCAACATGAGCTAAACTACATGTTCATTGAGAAGGCTTTCCTTGCAGTAGTTTTTGCCTCACAAAAATTTAGGAACTATGTGTTGTCTCATTAGATCAAGCCCATCACCAAGGTAGACCCCCTCAAGTATCTACTTTCTAGAGCAATGCTCATAGGACGAATGGCTAAGTGAGTCATGATCTTGATAGAATATGACATAGAACATGTGGAACGGAAAGCCATCAAGGGAAAAGTAATTGCAGATCAATTGGCTAAAGCACCTATATATTCTGAGAACCCACTAGTATTAGAGTTCCCAAATGAATCAATATTTAACCTTAGTGTAGCAAACCATTGGAATGTGTACTTTGACGGATCATATACCTAGAATGGGGCAGGAGCAGGAATCCTCTTCATCACACCACAAGGGGATTATATCCCGAAATCATACATGTTGTCTTTCACTTGCACCAATAACATTGGGGAGTACAAAGCTCTTGTCATGGGACTATGAATTGCAGTACAATGGAAAATCATGGCACTCAAAGTTTATGGGGACTCGCAACTGATTATCAACCAAGTCAATGATGAATATTAAACTAAGGATGACTAAATTACCACATACAAGAAGTTGGTGGAGGATTTCAAGGAGTTTTTCATCGACATAACATTTGAGTAGATACCAAGGGTAAACAATAGAATATTTGATGCTATGGCTACAATTGGATCATTGTTAGATATCCCATGAAATTTCCATAAACATGAATTCCTTGTAGAGCGGCTTCTCGTACCAGCTTTTGAGGTACCAGAATCTAAGTTCATGTGTGAAATCATTGGTCTCGGTGATCCATGGTACCATGAAATGTCCACCTACTTGAAAATAGGAGTCCCCCCTGCCGACATCTCCCCAAACCTCAAGAGAACCTTCATTAAAAATTCATCCTACTTCATCATCTTAGGTGGCACCCTTTATCGTAGGAGTATCGAAGGAACCCTATTGCGATGCCTTAACCCCGAGGAAGCTTTGACTGCCTTAACAAAGGTACACAATGGTATTTATGGTTCGCATTCTAGTGGTATGACCTTGGCCAAGAAACTGTTGAGGATGGGGTACTACTGGCCTACCATGGAGAAGGAGGCTCACGATTATGTCTAAAAATGCATGCAATTCCAATAGCATGGGGACCTCATCCATGCACTAGCTCAGGAGCTCCAACCAATTATAACACCTTGGCCCTTTTCACAATGGGGGCTCGATCTCATCGACAAAATCACACCCACCTCATCTAATGGACACAAGTTCATTATCATTGCCACGGAATACTTCACAAAGTGGGTAGAAGCCATTCCATTGACCTATATCATAGGGAAGAAAATTTCCAAATTCATCTTGAACTACCTCATTTTTCATTACGGTGTTCCACAAGCCCTTATCTCTAATAATGAAACACCCTTCAAAAACTAGGATGTTCGTGAGCTATACCAAAAATTCAATATCCAACATCACTTCTCCACCCCATATTACCCCCAAGGTAATGACTAGGTTGAGGCTTCTAATAAGACCATCCTAAAAATCCTAAAGAAAATAATCAATGAAGCTGGTTGTGACAGACACCTATAGTTCAACCCTGCCCGATGGGCCTATCGAATGAGTATTTGCATGCCTATAGGTGCAACCCCCTTCTCCCTGGTCTATAGATTAGAAGTCATCCTGCCCATTGAGATCAAGCTTCCATCCCTAAGAATATCATTGTAGAATCTCATTACTATAAGGAATATCAAGTGTCATGGTTGAATGAGCTAGTACTATTGGATTAGAAGTGCATGGATGCTTTGAACCATCTACAGGTGTACCAGAACCACCTCAAACAGAACTATAATAAAATGATCAAAAGATGGACCTTCCAAGTCAGAGAGCTCATGTTGAAACAAAATCAAAAGAATGTACCGAATCTAGACAACAAAGGAAAATTTGAACCCAACTGGTTGGGACCATTTGTCTTCATGGCAAGCTACAAGTCAAGGGAATATTAGTTATCCACACCTAAAGGAAAGCCCTTACATGTTCCCATTAATAGCTCCCATCTCAAAAAAAATTATGCCTAAGCTTGGAAGGTATAAATCCAAAAATACAAAAATATAAAAATCCAGAAAAATTAGAAAAAGGATTGAAAACAGTAAAGAAAAAAATCATCCTCTAGTGAAAACCACTTCGGTGGCACTTTGGGAAAGTACCTTGGTGAAAACCTGGAAATCAGCACCTTGTGTAAATAGAGCACTTTCTATCCACCATAGATTCTTTAGCTTGTTCCACATCGCTTTCCATCACATTCACCCATCCACATCTGCCTGATATTACAGCACCAGGGGTAGACATTCTTGCATCTTGGCCAACAAATTCTTCACTTACTGAGAATGGAGGAGATACAAGGACCTCTAACTTTAATATAATATCTGGAACCTCCATGTCATGTCCACACGCCGCAGGAGCTGCAGGATTTGTTAAGTCATATCATCAAAATTGGTCTGTTGTTGCCATCAAATCAGCTCTAATGACTACAGGTATTATATTATTCATATTCAATGCTAATTCTTCATAAGATTCTATATATTTTAATTTTTCCTTAAAATATATGAATAAAATTATTCTTTTGAATTTATAGGATGAATGTATTAGTTCAAAATATTTATGACAAGGACAATAGGTTATAACTATATTTTAAACTACAAACTAAAATATTAATATAAATGTTTAATAATTTGACTTGTACTACAGCATATGTAATGGATCCAACATTGGCTGGAAATGGAGATGCAGAATTTGGGTATGGGGCTGGGCAGTTAAATCCAATGAAGGCCATCAATCCAGGGCTTGTGTATGATGCAGATGTAGATGATTATGTCAATTTTCTTTGTAAGGAAGGTTACAATGATACAACTTTACGTTTGGTGACAGGAGATTTTAGTAGTTGTGACCTTGTACAACCATCTAAAAATGGTGCAAGAGAACTGAACTACCCTTCAATAATGGTTGCTGTGGAACCAGGAAAACCTTTTACAGCTGAAATTTCTAGAACAGTTACTAATGTAGGAGCTGAAGGAGGTACATACAAGGCTACTATATCTGCACCCTCTGGAATAAATGTGACAGTTGTCCCAGACACACTATTGTTTTGGATTCCAAGACAGTTTTTATCATATAATGTCACAATTGAAGGTGGATCCATGGTTGCTGATGAATTACTTTCAGGTGCCTTAACTTGGAGTAATGGGAATTACACTGTCAGAAGCCCAATCACTGTCTATGGTATTCCTGAATATGCATAAATAATAGGCATGTTATTCTACAAAGTGAGCAAAACTACATCACTTGAATTTGACATCCCTACTTGTCAAAACTACTTTATGCATGATTGCATAAATTATTTCAACCTTTTGAATGTTATTTGAGTAGAGTTAAATTGATAGCTCCCCAACTTGATAAGCTCTTCAAAAATAAATTTGTATTTAAGTGACAAGTCTTTGCATTTAACATGGTTAATTTTATTTTGTTCTCCCAATTTGAATAATATGGAACGATTACATAAGAAAATTATTTCTATTAGAATAAACTAATATTTTATATGAGAATAAGATCGATATTAAATATTTTATTGCAATTGATTAGTGTGATATAATGGGAAGTCATAATATTATGAAAATAAAAAAAGTTAATTTTGATTTTGGAGTGTTATGATCTTAAGTTTTAATTTTCATTTTGGAGTATTCTATGATTTTAATTTTTAATTATGATTAGGCTTGATTTTGCTTTTAGACGTAATCTACTTTAATAATATTTTTATATCCAAATCAAATCTAGATCTTAATATCAGATCATGTTAAGTCACCTATGAACTTTTAGCTCCAATAGCATTCTAGCATAATATATCACATTTTGTCTAGGTTTAATCTATTTTCATATCTTCTAAATTTGTTTTTATGAATCTCTAGATTTGAATTGGTATTTAAGTGGGTTTAATTTACTATTCACATCTATTTTTCCCTTATTATATCTTGGCATGTCCCTTCTCAATCCAAAATGAGATTTGGATAAGGTTTTTTTTCTCAAATGGCTTAGATAACTATGAGTTTATCCCTTTGGTGCAAGATTGAAATTAGGTAAATTAAAGATCAAAACAACCAATTGTATTATCGAAGTGATTTAAGTTGAAAATGATGTTTTATATGCATCTTGCACAAATCTTAAAACAATTTTAAAAGTTTAATATGGAATCTTTTAGACTATTAATTTTTGTGAGAATTTGCCTAAAAACATCAACACACATCTTTAGATTTTATGTAAAAAACATATATACTTATTCCATTATTTTCAATGAGATTTTGGTCATTAATGTCATAAATTAAATAGTTGGAAGCATAGTGAACACTTGTCAACTATCTCAATGTTTTTCTATCATATGTGACAAAATATGCTTTAAAAATATTATCAATCATTAAAATAAAATATTAAAAATTATTAAATAAATTTCAACACAATAGAATTTTTTGTTTATTAAGTCTAACGTTGTCAATAAAGAGGGAAACGATAATATTCTATAAAATGATGTATTCTAAGGTATTGTGAAGATTGATTTATTTTATTGGTGATTTTTTACATATTCATCTCTAGTATCTATCAACAATGTCTTGATCTTCTCACAAGACTAGTTCTCCAATTTTGCCTTAAAAATTTTGAAGGCAGAAATCATCTTATACTTCTTCAAAAAATAAATCCATATTTTTGTTATATTGAGTAACAAGGATTTAAATATAATACACACCACCATGCGATTATCCATAAAATCGCTATACACCAACCTAAGTTACTCCAATTCTCTTCATACATTGTTCTTATCAAAGGGTGTCATATGATGCCTCCTTTATGGGCCCTTGTCCTAAATTGAAAAAAAATGGTTGTTAATGTTATCCATTGCCTTGGGGACCTTGTTGGTTCTCATAATCATAGCTCCCAATTCTAAGAGATGAACCATAATATGAAGATAGGTCTAATGTTGATCTAGATAAAGGTGAAACTATGAATAATTAAGAACCAATTAATAAGAGTAGTATGATTCTTCTGCTCTTTGATCTTTGTAAGATTAGTAGGGTGTTCCTAGAGGCCTTTATATGATAAGTGTAAAATGACTAGCCATATAGGTTAACGAAACCCTATATACAAAGATATTTATAATAGAGGTTGCTACTGTATGTATAGTGCTAGTTTATAGAACTTGCAAAGCATAGATCTCTCAATAGGGAAAATTTTAAACATGATAAATGATGGGGGTAAAAGAAGTGGCCAAAAAATGTTAAAGCATCCTAGGAGTACGCTAAATCCGCATCATTGATTTGTTTCAAGTGTGATGGATTTTGATTTTTTTGTTTTAAATAAATGCACTGCCAGACGTATTAAAAATGGAGATATTTTATAATAAAAAAAGGGAATTTAATTATTTTTATTTAAGCAACCAAGAATAGGAAAGGGTGTGGGAGGCAGAGGAGGTGAAAGGGGAGACAAATAAACCAAAATCGTCGCTGAAGAAAGATAAGATAGGCAGGAACTGGAAATGACAGTAGGTACTGGTTAAAATAAAGTAAAAATTGCAGCAGAAAGAAGACTACACAGGAGCAATCACAGGAAAAGAATAAGAGTGGGTTCATGGAAAAGAGAGGGGAGAAGAATTTAAATCAAAATTGTAGATTCAAAGAGGAGAGATCATGCCAAGCTAAAACTCGGGGGAAAATAAAGACAGGCCGCGCATCATAACAGTGAAGGCAGATAGAAGAAGAAACAGAGGCCGCACCATATGATATGGTTGACACCAGCTAAAAGGAATTCATGTGCGGAAGGAATGAAGAGGACGGATCATGAAGAGGACCTAGCATCATGATTGGTATAAGGGATGCAGCCATATAGTGAGAAATTCTAGCGCTCAGAGAACAAGGAGGTTAAGTCGCACAGCAGAGGAAAGATAAGGAAACTGAGAACAATTTCAATACGCCATCAGAGGAAGATGAAGGATGCTGCAATGCTGGATAAAAACCATTAAAAGGATAAAGGTCGTGATAGATGAAGAGAGAGAGGGGTTCGCAGCTGGCATCAAGCCATGTTAATTGAGAAAGTGTAATTGAATGTGATAAGTTGCAGATTGCACATTACATTTACAATTGAAATTGCATGTAGTTTGATTCCCAAACGAGATTATGTGAGATTACAATCAATTGGAATAATTTTTCTTTTTTCTTTTTTCTTTTTTTTTTTTTAAATTTTTGAATTGGAGTTTAATTTGACAAATGAAATTGTCAAAATAGTTAATGTTGGCTGCAAATTTCTTCATTTGATAAAACACTCGAAATTTGATCTACATCATTTGGTATTAGATCTAGTTGTGGTTGTGTTAAGGGAAGGAACCCTGGAATAGATTTGTGTGGGTGAGTGTGAGGGTGAGAAGACCCGCAACTATAGGGAGTTCATCGACATGGTGCAAAAAGGATGTGGGCGAAGAGGACCACGGAATGGACCACAAAAAAATGAGAATATGGTAGTCATGGAAATATTGAGAGGTATCACAACAAGATTAGATGCAATAGAAGTAGCACAGCAAAGAGGGATACATGTGGTAGATGTCAATGATGATCAAGATGAGATTGAAGCACCAGAAGTTGATTTTGAGGATGAGGATGATGGAGTGGAAGGTAGATTTTTGAAAGAAATAGCAAGGATCAGTAGCAAGTCAAGATTGGAAACCTCTAGTGATAATGGAAGCTTAAATCTAGAAGATTTAATTGATTGGATATCATAAATGGAGAAGTATTTCAACTATGAGTAAATAGAGGGCCCAAAAAAAGTGAAATTTGCTTGCATGAAGTTGAAGGGATATGTGTCGTTGTGGTGGGATCACATGCAGATTCATAGATAACAAAGAGGCAAGGATAAAATCATAATTGGGAACCGAATGAAATCAAAGATAAAAGCTCAATTTTTACTAAAAGATTACCAAGTAATTTTATTTCAAAAATTACAAAATTTGAAGCAAAAAGACTTAAGTGTGCAAGACTATAATGAGGAGTTTTACAACTTGAATATTTGGGTTGGACGTGTGGAGGATGATGTGAAAAAGGTTTCAAAGTATGTAAATGGATTGAGTGTACCATAGAAAAAAGGAAACTTGCTTGATTTGGGGAATAATTGATGATAAATTGGACTTAATAAGGCCCTGATTTAGTGTTGTGAGGTGTTTTTCACATCCACACTAGAGGTCTTAGACCCTTTCAAATGCATTTAACAATGTCTCGCAAAGGTGTTGTGAAATATTTTCACGCTTTTCTAGACTTAACGAACCCATCTTCCCTTAATTCAACATTATAAAATGTGTTTAATGATATTATCACATCAATCTATAAGGCTTGTAAAATAAACTTAATGATAATCTAGTGTTGTAATGTGTTTTACACATTCACATTAGATATTGTGTCTTCCTAGGCTATGTGGACCTCATTTTAGTGTTGTAAAGTGTATTTAATCACCCTTCCACATTGAATTTTGTGTCCCAAGCCCTAACTGACCTTCACATCATCACTAATAGGCCCCTATTACCCCATATTGTGCATCCTAAGGCAATATTTGATGAAATGCCATAAAAACCTTATTTTCTTACTTCCTAGCATCCTAGTTGTCAAATGAGTCCCTGCCATGTGGGACTGATTCGCCCAAGGTGGCGAATGAGTCCCATTTGGTCCAATCTTGACCTTTGAGGGAAAAAGACTAAAATTTAAGTTTATTATTTTTACATGTCAGCCTTAGGGATCCAATAAATGGGAAAATAAGGTGGATTGCCTATAAAATCAATTCTCCAAGCCCTAATTCATAATCTCCTAACTCATTCACACATCTCTTATTTTTCATTCATCATCTATCTTCTCTATCAAGTCAAGCAAGTTAGGGTTTTCACATTGCAAGTCATCAAGTTAGTTTCCTAAGACATTGAAGGGAAGATTCTTCATGTTTTGTTGCAGAACTTCAAGATCAAACATCATGGCAAGGTATTGAATTCATTGTTGTGTGCTTCATTACATTCTTTCATCATTTTGGTTTAATTACCTAAAAAGGGGTTTGACCAAGGAAAACCCCCATACCCTAACACTAACATCCAACATTTCTCTTTCTCTTCTTGTGTGTTTGCATATTTAGGCATCTTGGAAGCTTGGAAATCATTGAAGATTGCATTGCAAATTTTTTCAAGCCATCTCTTCATTGGATAAGTCAAAATACCCACAAAAAGTCACTTTCAAGGCCAAATCCGATAGTTTCAGAACCAGACACCTAGAGAAGTAGAAAGTGCAGGATGAGTATGAGAGAGCTTCTAGTTAGTCAGTCAACAGATTAAAAAGTTCTCTTTTATTTTTTAACACCCCAGATCACAGACAGGTTAAGATAGCCAGAATTCTGGGTTGTAGAGTGGAATCCTTACCCTCCATTTATCTTGGACTTCCATTAGGCCTTAAACCTCTTGACTCCTTTTGGAGTTCATTGGTTGATAGGTTCAGCAAAAATATTGTTGGATGGAAAGGAGCTCTTCTTAGTCAAGCAGGAAAAATCTAGCTCCTCAAAGCTTCTCTTCAAAACCCTCTAATTTATGCCTTAAGTCTTTTCAAAATCCCTGCTAAATATGTTGATGCTATTGAAAAAATTCTAAAAATATTTCTTTGGTCGGGGGTTGAAGAAAGAAAGAGAATGCCTCTTATTGGATGGGATCTTGTTTGTAGGCCAAAGAATATGGGTGGGTTGGGTCTAAGAAAGATTAGAATGATGAATAAGATGCTTCTTGCTAAGCAAATCTAGAGGTCATTTTTGTCTGATGGGGAATGGAAAGACATCTTAAAAAGTAAATATATGGCTAATTGTGGATCTCTTAAGGCCCTACTGGATTCTCCCTCTCTGCCTCGTGGATCAGTGTGCTGGAATGATATGATCACTGGGAGAAAGATTATGGACTTAGGAGTTGGATGGAATATAAGAAGTGGAAATCAAGCCAAGTTCTGGGAGGACAGATGGCTACTAAAGGAACCCCTAATTAACAATGAGAGGTTTAACAGGTGGGTTGACATTTGCAAAATGAGTTTTGGTTCTCAAGTTAAGGACTACTGGCATGATGGGGGCTGGGTAGACTTACGCTAGCTTAGCTCGGAGCTTGCTCTGATCCACTCTTCTTTGTTGGTTGTTAATATGGGTTTGAATCAATAGGATGACCTCTTAGTCTAGACAGATAACCCTTTGGGAAACTACTATATTTCTTCGGTTATCTTGCTGTTGTCTTTTTCTCAATCCCCCTCTCCCTTCTAGTCCAAAGCATGGATAAAACATCTGACCCCTAAAGTCAATATTTTTTTTTGGATCCTTCTTCAAAACAAAGTACTCACGGTTGACAATCTGTGTAAGCATGGATTCTCGATACCTAATAGATGCAAAGTCTGCTAATCACTTGTTTCTCCATTGTTTGTTTACTGTTGCTATATGGGGTAAGTTTATGACTCTCTGGAATATATCATGGGTATTTCCTTATTCTATTAAAGACTTCTTCTCTCAATGGAAAGCTCCTTCTTTGAATCCTTTTATTCCAAGATTATGGGCTTTTACTTTCCCCTATATAGCATGCGGTGTGTGAAAAGAATAGAATAATAGACTCTTCAGGGACAAGGAAACTTTAGAGATCAATGTGTTTGAAAAAACCTTCAGGTTAATCATTGAAAACTTTAATATCATTCCTCAACAAGAGAATAAAAAGGAGGTAGTGTTATGCTCTCCATATGATTTAAAGATAGCCAAGGAATGGAAGATTAAAAATGATGTGTCAAGGGCTTTTAAACCTGCTAAAAAAGACCGGACAAGGGTATGCTAGAGTTTTCCTCTGTGTGGCAGGACTAAAGCTAATTTCGATGGTGCGGCTGAAGGAAACCCGAGGTTAGCTGGAAGTGGAGGTGTGATTAGGGATTCAAACGGTAATTTCTTAGCGGCGATGGCTACTCCCATTGGATCTCAAACTAATCATGTGGCTGAAGCAATTGGATCCTTTCAAGTGATTAATTTGGCAGTCAGTGGGAATATTAAATTTTTATAGCTTGAAGGAGACTCAAAAAAATTATTGATTGCCTCCTAGAGAATTCCCCTCCATCATGGTCTATTAAGAGCTATATCGAAGAGGCTAAATCCATTCTAGTTAATTTTGATAAAGTCAAAATAACTCATGCTTTTAGAGAAGCCAATAGCATGGCTTATTTTTTTGCTAATGAAGGGGTTAAACAGAACGGGTTGGTCATGTGGCTGAACCTCAGTGATCTTGGCACTGACGTTAGGGCTTTAATAAATTATGATATCATGCATGGGAAAGCAACAACATTTTTTTATGATGAAAGAGAATAGGACAAAGTACTTCAACATCATTAGATTTGATGGGGCTGCGTCTAATATCTTAACTGGTAGTAAGAGGTGGCATGTTTTGTGGGCTCTTTGGTTCAGCAGCAGCATTTTATTTTAGGACTCTTGCTCTGGTAGAGAGGATCTTGTGACAATCGGTGGAGACAAGAAAAGGGTGGAGCCAAAAAGCTACGAAATCCATAAGAGGAATTCGAAGGTTTTGGAAAAAATCAAACGTGGCGGGCTGCTCCCTTTCATCGAAAAGCTTTATGAACCTAATTTGAAGGCCACTAAGTACTTTGAGAAAAACTGGAAGAACAGAGATATAATTATGTTTGGAAGGCAGGTTAGGGTGGACGAGAACCTCATTAGAGAGGTCAAGGGCATGTCTACTAAGGGAATGAAATTATTTCACGACAGAAGGTTCTCTGATGAGGTAGTTATTAGATTCCCTGGGAAAGAAAAAGAGAAGACTAAGCTAATAAAAGTCTCCAATAGCTACTTTGAAGCTAATACGATTAAGTCTTTATGGAGGAAGGTGCTCAAAATCATGGAATACATTACCTTGGACAATAGATTCACCAGGGTCTACGACTACCACTTCGCCCTGCTCAACCATTTCCATCAAAGGTAAGGTTTTCTTTACCTTACTATTTGTATTGTTCCATGAGTAATAGTTTGGAGGATCATAAGAAGGATCCTAAGAAGTACTCAATTTTGTATACTGGCCTTATTAGGCTTATTTATGAACATTTTCAAAATATGTCTGCTTTACCCAACCCTATCCTGGCTTCGCCCTTTGAAGATGAGGACACTGAAGATAGTGGGTTGAAGGATCTTAACAAGCTTGACCCTAAGAGGAATGAAGAAAGTCCCCCTCCCCCAAACCATGGCAAGAAAATTGTTGGAATGCACGTTTATTACCTGCAAATGCTTAAGTCCAACTTAGCATTTATTAAAGTAGTTGCATTTAATTTTTTTTTGGTTTGTGCATTGATGTTGGGTGCTTACCTGCAACAGTATTTTTCCCATGTTGTTTTTGTCCATCTTTTCCTCGTGCCTTCTTTACAAGGCCCTGTACATTATAAATCCTGATTCTTGTTAATGAAAATCAATCAACCGGTTTTCTGTGAAGTTTTTTTTTTTGGTGTGCAGATCAAGCTCCTGGATGCACTCACATGGTATTAGAGAAGTTGATCTGCAACCCCTTTCGTGCATTTTTTATTACACTAGTTAATATTTGTGTCTCTGTTGCAAGGTCTGGTATGGCCTCCTGATCCAAAGAAGGTGCTTTGTTGCGGCCTTGTGGTTTTCATTGGCCATATCAATCTTGATTGTCTGAACCTTTAATCTCAATATTTTAGACTGCATGCATTGAAGTCTCTAGTTGGCGACTTCTCTATTATTAGATTTGGTGTTACTTCCTTGTCTATTGGCTATGAATTAACCCTAAGTTCTTGCATAAGTTGTTTTTTTGCACAAGATGAAGGCGTCACTCCTTTTGTATCCTCTCTGTATTGAATACAATAGTAACAATGATGCTCTTGTGCTTCAAGAAACATAAGTTTTTCCTCCCAGCATCATGAGTGATGACTTTGGCATAGGATCAATTGAAGATTGTTGCTCTCCTAGAGCTATTGGTTGTTGCTCCTCCAAACTCTCCTGCATTGTTAGGGTTTAGAGATGTGCAACTTTCTGCTATGGTAATGATCACTCTCTGTTGATCCTCAGTCCCTTCAACTTTCCCAGGCATCGTAGATAGAATTGAGCAAAAAAATTCTACTATCTATTGCAACATATTCTGCAAAGCTTGTTGAAGTTAGGGTTTGGAGCTACGCAAGTGGTCCAAATCATGTTTTTGTTGCTTGGAATTGGACTTTTTAGTCCCACATGCATCGATAATCATTTTATTCTGAAAGTTTTATACTCTGCTGCAGTAAAATTTTAACGTGGCCAGTGGAAGGCTTGTCTTTGGTCTCGTGTGCATTGTTTTTATGTACACAGTTATTAGCATGTGCCACGTGTTGACTTGGCTCTTTGAAATTGGTGCTCGTGTTGACTTGGCTCTTTGAGAGTGGTGCGCATGTTGAGGTGGCACTCTATGGTTGGTGCTTTGGTGTTTGATTCAACTTCCTTTGCAATTTTTTGCTCGTATAGCCCCAAGGGGACCAAATCACTTTTTGCTCAAATGTGGTCATATGAAGGGGCCAAGAGCTATTATGGACTTCAAAAGAGCCTAAAATAGGCATTATTTTTCAAATTTGTGCAACTTTTGCAAATGAAGTCCGTTTTCAGAAAATTAGATATCGTCAGAAAGCTACTTCAATGAGCTTCGTTGTGGATGAGATGATTTCTAAAAATTTTACCATCTTATTCTAGTTTTACTAGCTTGAAGTTGCAAGTTGTTATTGTTTATTCTCTTCGCAAACTTGGTATTTGGGAATTGTAAAATTAATTTGTATCTATTCTAGGGGGGTGTATATTGCATTTTTAGTCCTTTGTGTGCTCTTGTATACCATGTCAGACCCTAGGATTGATTTTCTCACTCCACACAACTAGCACACATGGAAGCTCAAGATGTCACAATTGTTGCAATCTCGAGGTCTATGGAAACTATTGGATGTCGACCAACCTGAATTCACTAAAACATTTGAGCAATTTGTTCATAGAAAAAAAATGGATGAGGCTAAAGGACTCATAGGTCTTCATGTGTATGATCATTTTTTGTTTCATATTGCTAAGTGTAAACCACCTAAAGAGGTGTGGGATAAGCTTGCAGAGTTTTATTGTAAGGTCAATCAGTTTAGGATCTTACAGCTTGAAGTCGATCTCACTTCTCTCTCTCCAGATTTTTTCCCCTCTATTCAGGATTTCCTTGCACAATTCAAGTTGATTTTGTCTCAATTAAAAGGATGTGGTCATGCCAAAGGAGATAAGGAGTGTATTTTCTTGATCATGTCTAAGCTTAGAGGTCCTTTTCAAGTGTTTGCCTCTACCTTCTATCCTACTATGGATGCTATGGGAGAAGATCATAAGATGCCTACTTTTGAGGAGTTTTGTGATTGATTTACTAGGGAGCAAGCCAAGTTGATTCAGATGGATGCTCTTCCTTAGAGTCATGCTTTAATGGCTCAATCTTCCAAGAGCAAGGGTAAGAATAAGAAGAATCCCAAGATAGATTCATCTTCAGGTAGTGAGTCTCCCTCCAAGCCTAAGGTGAAGACTGATTAGAAGAATAATCCTTCACCTCCTCCTCCTTCTAACTTGAGCAAGTCATCTTCCAAGTCTAAAAAGAAGGAGAACTGTTTGTTCTATGGAAAATCTAGGTATAATGATTCAATTATTTTCCAAGGATAGCAGCATTAGAGGAAGCTATGAGGAAGCATAATCTCGCCATGCCTAAGTCTTCTTCTTCAGGAAAAGGGAAAGCCCTCTCAGCTATGGCTTTTTCCTCTACCAATTCTAGTTGGATTCTTGATTATGGTGCTTCTCATCACATGACTCATACTGTGTATCTTCTTGATTCTCTTTCTGATAGTCTTACTTCACATATTATTGTTGGTAATTCTTCCCAAACTCTAGTTTTGGGAACAGGCTCAGTTCATATGCAGGATGGTAGCATTGATGATGTTCTTCTTGTTCCTAATATTTCACAGAATTGACTTTTTGTCTATCAGATTTGTAATCATAGTGATGGAAGGCTTGTTGAGTTCTCTCCTACTGATGTGACTATTTGAGAGATGCAAGATCCTGAGAAGGTCATTGCTACAAGAATAATTGACCGTGTGGCCCATTTGTATAAGTTTTATGGATTCGAGTCTTCATCAGGATCATCCCTTATTGCTCATGTAGATTCTATCAGAAATATTTGGCACGAATGGTTTGGGCATCTGAATTACAAATATCTTCAGCAAATGAGCACACAAAATTTGATAATTGGTCTACCTCAGATCTCTTGTTCAAATGGAGTTTGTCAAGGTTGTGTGCTTGGAAAGCATCATAGGGATCCCTTTCCTAAGGGTATTCCCACACGTGCTTCGACACCCCTTGAGTTGGTGCACAGTGACCTCATGTCATTCCCCACTCCTTTTTCAGGGGCCAAGAATGTGCTCACCTTCATTGATGATTTTTCTAGGTGCACTTGGGTGTATTTTTTGAAGTACAAGGATGAGGTTGTTTGACATTTCATGGCCTTCCTTGCATTTGTGGAGAATCAATCAAGACATTCCCTTCAAAAGATTCGCACAGATAATGGGGGGAAGTATGTCAATCAGGCGTTTCAAGAATTTTTTCATACTAAGGGTATTCTTCATCAACACACAGTGCCATATACTCCTTAGAAAAATGGTGTAGCTGAGTAGAAGAATAGAACATTACGGGAGATGGCCAATTGTATGCTATAGTCTAGATCCATAGCTCTCGCATTTTGGGAAGAGGCTATAAATTATGCCAACCACATTCAGAATCGTATGCCCCACAAGGCAGTACAGAATATGACTCCCGAGGAGGCTTGGTCTCATGTCAAGCCCAAGGTTTCCTACTTTTTTTTATTTGGGAGTGATGCATGGACATTCATTCCAGATGGTAGGTGCAAGGCAATGGAGAATAAAAGTCAGTGGTTCATTTTTGTTGGCTATTGTGAAGATGTGAAGGGTTATCGATTGTTTGATCATGTCACTCGAGAGGTTCATTTTCATCATGATGTTCAATTTGATTAGTCTGTCACTCTAAGAGATTCTTCATCACAAGCCTCTCCATCTCTTCTTTCTAGTTATTCTTCAAAGGATTTTGTGCTCCCAGAAGAAGATGATGATGATGCTTGTAATGATGTTGTTCCTGATGATGTTTTTCCTAACAATGGTATAAATCTTGTTGTTGATATTACTCCATCTTCTCCTTCTACACCACCTACACCCCATCGACCTTTATGGTCTTGTACACTTCTTGAGGATGTTGATTCTCTTGTAGGTGATCCCATAGCTACACATTGCACTCGTTCTCACACTTCAGGTATCAGTCTTTTGACTCATGCAATTTCTTCTGATCCTCAAAAGTTTTTGGATGCTTTGGGTGTTCCAAAATGGGATAGTGATATGGTAGAGGATTATTCTTCCTTGGTGAAGAATCACACTTGTGATTTGGTTCCTTTTCCTAACAAAAGAAAGGTTGTTCAGTGCAAGTGGGTGTATCGTACTAAGTTTGTAGTTGATGGTTCTATTAATAAGTATAAGGCTCGTCTAGTGGCTAAGGGTTTTTCTCAGGTCTAGGGTATTGACTATTCTGATACTTTTTCTCCTATCGTAAAGATGGATTCCATACACCTCATGCTTTCTATTGTTGCATCTCAGGTTTGGTCAATGTATCAAATGGATGTGAAGAGTGATTTCTTGCATTGTGATCTTCACAAGGAGATCTATATGGAGCAGGCACCAGGCTTTGTGCAAGACCCTTCACTTTTTTGTAGGCTTCGACGTTCATTGTATGGTCTCAAACATGCTGCTAGAGCTTGGTATGAGAAGATGGATAGTTTCTTGCTTACTTTTGGATTCACTAGATGTCACTTTGATCCTATAGTTTGCATTCAAAGGCATGGGGGGGAATTTTCTCATTCTTGTTGTTTATGTGGATGACTTGATTCTCATAGGGATTTCTCCTACCATGATTGAGGATACTAAGTGAGCTTTGATCGAGTATTTTGATATGACAGATCTTGGTTTGTTGCATTACTTCCTTGTTCTTCAAATCCATCAGTCTTATGTTGGTATTTCTATCTTCTAGCAGAAGTATTCTCTTGATTTGCTTCAAAGGTTTGGAATGGTTGATTGCAAGCCAACCCCTATTCCTTTTCAGTCATATGTTGTTTTTTCCACTAGTTGCACTACTCCATCCATTGATGCTACTTTGTATCAACAGTTGGTTGGTAGCCTTTTCTACTTAACACATAGTCGTCCTGATATTTCCTTTGCAATTGGTCTTGTCTCTCATTTCTCTCAAGATCCTCATGAGAGTCATTGGAAGGAAGACAAGCATATCTTACAATGCATTCAGAGCACTACATAGTTTGGCATTCACTACACATTGGGTGCTTCTGAGATTGTGGGCTTCACTAACTCAGATTGGGCTGGTGATATTGATGATAGAAAGTCTACTTTTGGCTTTGTTTTCTATCTTGGTTCTAGTCTGGTTACTTGGTATTGCAAGAAGCAAACTGCTATTGCATTATCATCAACTGAGGCTGAGTATCGAGGAGTTGTCTTGGCTATTCAAGATGTTCTTTGGCTTCGATAGTTGATGGCTGATTTTGGCTTTCCTCTTGATCATCCCACTATTCTTTAGTGTGATAACCAAAGTGCCATTTATATTTCTTGCAATCCCATGGAGCATCAATGCACTAAGCATATTGAGATCCACATGCACTTCATTCGATAGCTCATTTAGGATGGTGTTCTTGCTTTGGAGTATTTTCCTATGGAGTAGTAGGTTGTGGAAATATTCACTAAACCTTTGGCATCTCCTCACTATCTTTAGTTGCAATCGATGTTAGGGGTGAAGGAAGTTGTCCTTGGGGGATCTTGAGGAGTCCTCCTTCCTTTCACCTTTTTTCTCTCTTTTGGAGAGGAGTTTTCTCCTATAGGGTTTTTCTCCTTTTTCTCTGGTTATGAGAGATTTGCATTGCATTGTAGTTGTACATGGGTACCTAACAAGGCTTTGTTGCTAGGACCCATAATGCATTTCATATTGCATAATTCATTTTCATTCATTAGTTGCATCTCTTGCATACTTATTTATCCCTAAGTTGCACTTAAGGGGGGTGTTGGAATGCACGTTTATTACCTGCAAATGCTTAAGTACTCCAACTTAGCATTTATTAAAGTAGTTGCATTTATTTTTTTTTGGTCTGTGCATTGATGTTGGGCGGTTACCTACAGCAATATTTTTCCCATGTTGTTTATGTCCATCTTTTCCTCGTGCCTTCTTTACAAGGCCCTTGTACATTATGAATCCTAATTCTTGTTAATGAAAATCAATCAACTAGTTTTCTGTGAAGGTTTTTTTTTGGTGTGTAGATCAAGCTCCTGGATGCACTCACAAAAACCTAGCAGGGTAAACCCCCGCTTAAGAAATCTAGCAATGTCAAAAACCCCAGCTGCTCTGTTCTGAAAGATAATAAGCCCAGTTGCTCTATTCAAAAAGTTAATACCACCCAAAAAGAGTCCCCTGTCAATAAACTGGTCTCTTACTCTGAGGACTCCGAGGAGGATATTTTGGAAGCCCCTAATTCTAGCCAGAACTCTTACTTGTCCCATCCTGCTACGGACAGAGAAAATAGACTGAAATTCCCTAGAAACCTAAACCCTGATGACCATTATTTTAAACAGGATCGCGAGTTTCTTGGGGATATCCTCGCTATCGCCAGAAATGGTGTTGTGGATTACTTCAGAATTATGAAATGGGCCTTCCATGAAATTAAGGACCTTAATCTCATAAATAAGGACCTCAACAGTAAGCTCCCTTTTTACTACAGAAGGTGGGAGGAATGAGGATAATTAAGGATTTGGAAGGTAAAGTCAGCTCCCTTTTTACTACGGAAGGTGGGAGGAATGAGGATAGGATGAGGATGGGGGTTGAGGATAATGAAGGTAAAGTCAAATGCCTGGAAGATGAAATTTCCAAAATGAAAAACACAATAAAAACCATTATGGAGCACAATTACATAATGGCGAAGCATAATGCCATCATTATTAATGCAATGACTGAGAAACTGGAAAATCCACATCAGGGTTCTTTAATTGTGGATTTGGAAGCTGATAAGGATAAAAATAGGACTGAGGACACTGGTATCTCTAAGCGGATGGGAGCTATTCTGAAGAGGAAGACTCCTCCTATGCCCCAGTTGGTTCAAGCCCTGAAGAAGTGTATGCAGGATATTCACAATCTCGAAGCTGAGGCTGTTGAGGCTCTTAAATCCTTAGGTTCGTTGGGGGTTTTTGCTAGTTTTTTGGTTGGGTTTTTTTGGTGGCCCTTGTTGGCCTTGGGTTGGTGGTTGTGTCTCCTAGGGTCTTTTATTTTTGCAGCATTTTTGTTTTGGTATCTTTAATTATTTTTCCTTTTTCCTTTTTCCTGTAAACTCTGTGGTTTCGGGTCCCTGTAAAACCCATTTTTTCCTTTATCAAAAACTATTAAATATTTTTATCTCTCATGACCCTAAGTATGCAAGTATGCATTCCAAGGATCATGGATACACGTGAAAATGACTTAGGATTGCAAGGTTAATGTCACCTTATCCTAATAGAAAATAGGGTGCTACCTTCATGGATTACCTTATCAACCATGTTGGGTGATTTGGTACAATAGATTGAATTTGAATTCTTTTGGGTTGTTTGTCATTTTTGCTTCAAACTTAGCCATGATATTGTTGTTTCATTGAACAACAAGAAATATTATTTCGTTTAGGGGGGAAAGGAACAAGCTCTTGTTGTTGATGATGATTGCATCATCACCACTAAGGATACACAAAAGGAAGGAAGGGGAATGCTCTTGAGGATCTTTATGATGGAGACCCCTTTTCAAAATGAGGCTTCAAGGTCAAGAGATGTGACTACTTGTGGCCCTTTGAATCTTCTTGGTTCTTCCAAAAAGGGGAGAGTTGTGTGGAAGTATCTTAGCACAAAGAATAAGATGATTGAGGTTAAACAAAGATCTTTGAAACAATTTGACTTCAAACCATCTTGACTTTGGGTTGATTGATTGTTGCATATTGCATTTCTCATGTGTTAATTTATTTTTAATTATGATGTAGTTGTTTTCTTGTTAATGTCTCATAATTTCTCTTTATTGTTTTATTGAGCTTTATTCTTTTACCCCCTTATTCCCCCTTAACCCTTTCAAAATCCCTATTTACTTCAATAAAAAACAAACCTAACTTAAATTTGTTTATTTATTTTTTAAATTCATATAAAAAATAACTAAAATGAACAAATAAATCTTAAAAATTCAAAATCTAAATTTTCATAAAATTTAATTATTAAATAAATATTTTACTTTTTTAAAAAAAAAGTGCATGCCTTAAATTTTACACTTTATTTTTATCTAAAATCTTGTCCCTCAATGAATACAATATTTTTGGCATTTGTTAATTAATAAAATAGATATTAATTATTTTATCTTAAAATAGGGAAAAAAAGATAGTATACTATTGAGTTTTGTTTGATATAGTCTAATTATCATCGATTCGACCTGGAATTTTAGCACTTTGCGTCAATTCGTATCAGCCTAATGTGAGCATATGCTTGAATCCTTCGTTGATAAACAGAAGTTTGCCGTAAAGATGTTGCATGGTTTAATTCCAACGAAAGATTTTGGCGTATACATTTTGCATGATTGAAAGAAACTTCCTGGGTCAACTATATATATACATTGTGAAAACCGCCTATGACGCTGGATTTCATTGTTTAAAATCCTTAGAAAGCGGAGTTATCAGGGTGGCACGAATGAATAAGTACTCTGTTCATCACAGTTTTTGTATTAGAGTTTTGTGTGATGATAAGCATTACACCTACAATGGCCGTCCCTTGCATAAGCCATCTTCAGCTCTCCATGCTTTTCATTCTGATAATGTTATTCACAGTGGTGTCTGCAGGGCAAGACACAAAGGTATATTTGAACCTAAGTATTAAGTTAATCTAAATTTGCTCCATGTCAATAATGTTTACCAATTGTGCAATGTTTGTGCAAAATCAGCTTTATGTAGTCTACATGGGCAGCACTTCATCACAAGAAAATGGACAGTCTCACACAGCAGCTGCTTCATTGCACCTTGATATGCTTCATTCTGTACATGGAAGGTTATTATTATATCTTATCTATTTTCATAGTTGATTGTTATATAGAATTTGTTGAAAATAAATCATGGATCGACGATGGGTTGGTCAAATGGAGTCAGTAGCACAGTTGATAGAACATTTCAGTAGTAAATTTTAGTCATAATTGATCCACATGAACTGTAACTCTAACGTAATTGTAATTAACGTGCTAACATATATGTAATGTTGTTATTAAAGCCGAGAGAAAGCAGAAGAATCGTTGAAATATAGTTATTGGAAGAGCTTTGGTGGATTTGCTGCTGTGCTTTCTTCATCCCAGGCCCAACAGCTCAAAAGTAAAACAAATTAAAAACTTCTTTAAACAGATATGTTTTTTTCTTTCCCATTTTGGTCATTGTTGCGAAGATGTATAGAGACCATTAACATACATGTTTATGATTGTATAGATATGGATGTCGTGGTCTCAGTATTTGAGAGTAAGAAACTGAAACTGTTAACGACTAGATCATGGGATTTTATTGGCTTTCCTGCATCTGCCCAAAACAATGATTTGGGTTATCAGAGCGATATCATCATTGGTGTTCTGGACACAGGTGAAATTATCAAAACAAAATAATTTTATCTCCCGATTTTAAACATGTTATGTTAGTGTTATCATCGATTTAAAAATTTCAAATTGATGTGGTGTTGTAGGAATATGGCCAGAATCAGAAAGTTTCAGTGATGCCGGATTTGGTCCACCACCATCCAAATGGAAAGGTGGATGCCACACAACATCAGATTTCCCCGCCTGCAACAAGTTAGACTCATTCCTCTAATTCTTTTTATTAATATTATCTCTTATTACTATATATATATATATATATATATATATATATATATATATATACGAATAATGATGAATATTATTTATTTCATATAATGATGAATATTATTGATAGAAAATACGTTAATAAATTTGATTCAAAAATTATGTAGTCTGATAACAATATTATAATGATGTATATTGTATCAAATATCATAATACAAGAACATTATATAATAATCCCAAACATTTCAATTTTTGTTATAACATTATTGCTAAAAATATTGAACATGGATATAGAGATAAATGTTATATGATTATTTTTAAATATTATTAAAATTTAATTTTGATCAATGAAAAATAGATCAATATTTATCATTATTTAGCATGAATAAAATCTAAAATTATTATTGACTGTTTGATCATTGAATACACCATATTTAAGAAAAATAGATTAATACAATAAAATATTTCTATCAAAAACAAAAATATTAATTTAGTATCATGAAGTTTCTAGGGTCCATAGTAATAGAGTAATGGAATTTTCAGATTGAAACTGTGTATGATTTTTTCACATCAACGTTTAGAACATACTCCATGATCCATCATCAAAAATAGATACAAGTGAGATATTAATTTGACATTACTAAATATTAATATAGGCAATAAAAAATAAGATTGAGAACTATACAATTTTAAAAAAAGATGCTCAAATCATTTATGAATTATTTTTTGTATTATTTTAACATAAAAAAATTGTTACAAACTTAATTCATTATGTACTTTTTATATTTTAATAGAGAATATTTTCAACATACAAAATGATAAAGTCAATCGTACCAAGCTAGAATCATATTATAAGCTTTTATATTTGATCTTTAGATTTTGAAATAAAGGAAATTAAAGTGAAGGCCTTAAAAATCACTTTCATATCTTACATCCCAATATACATAAATTTAATATAATTTAAAATAACTATTACGTATTTAAATCTTAACAGTTATATTATATTTTAATTAAAAATTAATACAATATTATTTATTGATTAATTTACAAAATGATATATATTCTTTTTCATTATTTGAATTGATGTGCTCTCTTTGGATGTATTATGACTATATATAATAATACTTCTATTATGTATAATATATAGGATTTTGTTCTTAATATCCACTAACTATCACAATCTTTCATAAGTCTACTTATGTTTCTACTAAAATATTACACATCTCTTTAGATAAGTTAGTGCATATTTTATTAGCCTCCAACACTCTTTTCATATTTTACTTTATACCTTTAACCAATCCACTCAATCTATATGATAACAAACTTTTACATATTCTTTGCTTATTAAGTTTTTTATCACTTTGCTAACAAATATTTTTTTAAATATCTTGAATTTCTAAATATGGAAGTAAATAACTTTTGATAATGTAACTAAAAGTATGGGTAACTTTCTAGGAAACTTGTGGGGGCAAATTTTTATCGCACTCCTTCAGATTATCCACCACCTATAGGGGATTTTTTGTCTCCAAGAGATGGAGATGGACATGGAACACACACATCCTCTACTGCTGCTGGAAATCATATAAATAATGCCAGCCTTTATGGTATTGCCCAAGGAGATGCACGAGGTGGGGTCCCTGGTGCAAGGATTGCTATGTACAAGGTTTGTTGGCTTGATGGTTGTGGTGATGCGGACATTCTTGCAGCATTTGACGATGCCATCTATGATGGTGTGGACATCATTTCTGTATCACTTGGCATAGATTTTCCTCTTGACTATTTTGAAGATAGCATTGCCATTGGAGCATTTCATGCAATGAAGAGGGGAATTTTGGTCTCAAATGCAGCTGGAAATTCTGGACCTAGTAGGGCAACAGTTTCCAATTATTCTCCATGGTCTCTAACTGTGGCTGCAAGCACCCTTGATCGCAAAATGGATTCTGAACTTCTTTTAGGAAACAACATGTCTATAGAAGTAATTATCTATCCTCTACCCATTTTTTCTTTCTTTTTTGTCTTGTTTATTAAAGCTTAATTTCAATGGTTTCTAATCTATATAGGGAATTGCTGTAAACACATATACAATGGAGCAACCATGGTATCCTTTAGTATATGGAGGAGATGTCGCTAATACTTCTGGAGGCTTTACCTCTAGTGATTCTAGGTAACAAAAAAAAAATTGTACAAATTTTAAATAATATATTGAACTAAAGGTATAATGTAGGCCAAAAAACTAAATTTTCAATAATTAAAGGAAAAATGGTCTTTTAGATAATTTATAATTTTATAAAAATCATATAACATGTTATTTTGTATTTTGAATTTTCCAGCGGGTGTGCGTTAAATTCTTTAGATTATACCAAAGTGAAAGGAAAGATTGTGCTTTGCAACTACAATGAGGACCCACCAGATTATTCAGTATTTATTGCAGGTGGAGCGGGTACGATTATAATTTTAGATGGGTTTAATGACACAGGTTTTGTTTGGTTAAACCCTACAACTATGATATCGACTGAACAAGGAAAACTTGTATTGTCTTATATCAACTCTACAAGGTAATTGCCTCAAATAGATACTTTATAGTAAATAAATAAATATTTTAATAACCATGGTTAATGATAATTTATTACTATTGATTGCATTCCATTAGCTCCCCTATTGCAAAAATTCAAAAAACTACGACTCCCAAAGCATTGGCACCCATTACGGCTTCCTTCTCATCTCGAGGTTTCAATCCAATTACTTTCAACATTCTCAAGGTATATTTTTTCATAATTTTAAATTGAATTTCAATTTTCAAATTTTATCCAATATATTATGTGTCAAAAATAATTTAAAATATAAATAAAAAGAAAAAAATATATATGATAAATATAATTATTAGATAGAAAATAATAATAATAATAAAAAATTTATGATAAAAAATTAAATTACAATTTATAAATTTTAATGTTAAAAAAATATTAAAATTATAGATTGCATAATGATTCATAGTTTTAATAGTAGATTATAATTGTTCCAAAAAATAATTTAACATAATTTTTTTGTCATTTATTAATTTGAATTTGAATTTTTAAATTTCATCTAATGTATAGGTTGCTGAGAAATTATTCAAATTATATAACTCAATTGTAAAATGTAAGTATCTTATAGGAAATAGCATGATATAATGTATTTGTCTATCGTCAGCCTGATATTACAGCACCAGGGGTGGACATTCTTGCATCTTGGGCAAGAAATTCTTCACTTACAGAGAATGGAGGAGATACAAGGATCTCTGACTTTAATATAATATCTGGAACCTCCATGTCATGTCCACACACTGCAGGAGCTGTGGGATTTGTTAAGTCATATCATCAAAATTGGTCTGCTGCTGCCATCAAATCAGCTCTAATGACTACAGGTATTATATTATTCATATTGAATGCTAATTCTTCATAAGATTTTATATATTTTATTTTTTTCTTAAAATACATAAATAAAATGATTATTTTTTCATTTTAGAGGATGAATTTATTAGTTCAAAAGATTTATGACAAGGGAAAAAGGTCATAACTATATTTAAACTATGAATAAAACATTAATATAAATTTTTAATAATTTGACTTGTAATGTAGCTTATGTAATGGATCCGACATTGGCTGGAAATGGAGACGCAGAATTTGGGTATGGGGCTGGGCAGATAAATCCAATGAAGGCCATCAATCCAGGGCTTGTGTATGATGCAAGCGTAGATGATTATGTTGATTTTCTTTGCAAGGAAGGTTACAATGATACAACTTTACGTTTGGTGACAGGAGATTTTAGTAGTTGTGATCTTATACAACCATCTAAGAATGGAGCAAGAGAACTAAACTACCCTTCAATAATGGTTGCTGTGGAACCAGGAAATCCTTTTAAAGCCGAAATTCCTAGAACAGTTACCAATGTAGGAGTTGTCGGAGGTACATATAAGGCTACTATATCTGCACCCTCTAGAATAAATGTGACAGTTATCCCAGAAACACTATTCTTTTGGCTTCCAAGACAGTTTTTATCATATAATGTCACAATTGAAGGTGGATCCATGCTTGCTAACGAACTACTTTCAGGTTCCTTAACTTGGAGTAATGGGAATTATACTGTCAGAAGCCCAATCACTATCTATGGTGTTCCCCCATATGCATAAATAATAGGCATGTTATTGTGCTGACTAAGCAAAATTACATCGCCTGAATTTGACATCCCTGCTTGTCAAAACTACTTTATGCATGCTTGCATAGGATATTTCAGCCTTTTGAATGCTATTTTGAGTAGAGCTAAATTGGCAGCTTCTCAGTTGGATAAGCTCTTCAAAAATAAATGTGTATTTAAGTGACAACTCTTTGCATTTAACATGTTTAATTTTCTTTTGTTCTCCAAGTTTGAATAATATGGAAAGATTACATCAGAAATTTATTTTTATTAGAATAAACTAATATTTTATATGAGAACAAGATAGATATTAAAATTTATTATTGTGATACAATGGGGTTCTTAATATTATGAAAATAAAAAAATCAATTTTGATTTTGGAGTGTTATGATCTTAAGTTTTAATTTTGATTAAGCTTGTTTTTTTTAGATGTAATCTATTTTTTTGATATTTTTGTATCCATATCAAATCTAGGTCTTAATATTAGATCATGTTAAGTCACCCATGAACTTTTGGATCCAATAGCATCCTTGCATAATATATTATCACATTTTATCTAGGTGTAGTCTATTTCCACATCTTCTTTCTCTTTGGATGATGAACCCCAAAACAATCAAGTTATTTAACTTTTCTTTTGATGACTGACTAGATTTTAATTGGGATTTAATTGGGTTTAGTTTACTTTCACATCTATTTTTCCTTTATTATATCTTGACATGTCCCTTGTGAATCCAAAATGAGATTTCAATTAGATTCATTTTTTTTCAAATGGCATAGATAACTATGATTTTATCAAACCAATTGTATTATCAAAATGATTTAAGTTGAAAATCATGTGTCATATGCATCTTGCACAAATATTAAAAAAAATTGATAATTTTAATATGGAATCTTTTAGATTGTTAATTTTTGTGAGAATTTGCCTAAAAACATTAACACACATCTTTAGATTTCAAGTACAAAAACATAAAACACTTATTCCATTATTTTCAATGAGATCTTTGGTCATTGGTGTCATAAATTAAATAGTTGGAAGCATAGTGAAAAATTTAAAAACTATCTCAATGTTTTTCTATCATACATGGCAAAATATCATTAAAAATATAATCAATCATTAAAATAAAATACAAAAAATTATTAAATAAATTTCACCACAATAGAATTTTTTATTTATTAAGTGTAATATTAGAAATAAAGAGGGAAACAATAATATTCTATGAAATGATGTATTCTAAGGTATTGTGAAGATTGATTTATTTTATTGGTGCATTTTTTATATATCATCTCCAGTATCCATCAACAATGTCTTGATCTTCTCACAAGACTAGTTCTCCAATTTTTCCTTAAAAATTTTGAAGGTATAAATCATCTTATACTTCTTCAAAAAATAAATCCATATTTTTGGGATATTCAATAAAAAGGACTAAAATATAATATACACCACTATGCAATTATCTATCAAATCATTATACACCAACTTGGGTTACTCTAGTTCTCTTTATACATTTTTCCTATCTAAGGGTTTCATGTAATGCCTCCTTTTTTGGCCCTTGTCCTAAATTTAAAAAAGAAAATTGGCCGTTCATGTTATCCATGTTGCCTTGAGGACCTTGTTGGTTATTATAATCATAACTCCCAATTCTAAGAGATGAACCACAATATCAAGACTTGGGTGTAAAGTTGATCTAGATAAAGGTACAAACTTATTTTCAAACTATGAATAATTAAGGACCAATTAATAAGAACAAGTGATATGACTCTTCTACTCTTTGATCCTTGTCAAGACTAGTAAGGTGTTCCTGATGCCTTTATACGATAAGTATAAAATGACTAGACATATAGCTTAACCAAACCCTATATACAAAGATATTTCTAATGGAAGTTCCTACTCCATGTATATATGCTAGTTTATAGAACTTGCAAAGTATGGATCTCTCAATAGGGAAAATTTTAAACATGATAAATGATGGAGGTAAAAAGTGGCTAATTTGAAATAATTATTAAATTGTCATGTTGTAAAACCATAGCATTCTCAAGAGTATAATGTGATCAGGTTATGATTTTGATGAAGGTGAAAATCCCCCTAAGGCTCTATCACTACAAACATAAAATACAGTAAATATTATAATGTGAGTGAGTTATAATACACTCACATTTTTAATTATGAAAAAGGAAAAAAGAACCTGAAGTAGTTTATATTTTTGCATACTTGTGACTATGTTATTATATAAGCATGTGTTTGGGTGATTTTGAGAGCAATTTTATTGAATCAATTATGCTACCATGATGTGCAAGGAGGTAGAGGTGTTGGAAAATATCTTGGGATGGTGTATTGTCATTGATGTCCAACCTCTATTGGTGTTATCGTGATGTTAATTGTTGTAGATACCTTATGCATTCATATTGAAGGAAAGTGATCCTTGGTTGGGATGTGAGATGTAAGATTTTTGAAGTTTATATTTGAATGTCAAAATGCTATCACTAGTAGAATTGTACATAAGTAAATTTCATGGTTGGATGTCAAATGCCTTGATTGATAAAGCTCAAATCTATAAAACCTGAGTTGGCTATAGAGCTCAGTCTGCGTTCCTCGACGGTGAAGTTTGAACTTGTGATTTGGTAGCTGCACAATTGAAGGTATGCATATTCTATGTATCCATCGCGGTAATTTCTCGCATAAAGTGTTTAGGTTGTCGAGGTAGAAATTGCTAAGTTTCAATGAATGAATGATAAGAGTGAATATATGTCTTTACTTCATTTGCATCACATTGGTATATACGATTTTGAAGTTAAGTTTAAGGATGATATGTCACTTAGTCAAGTTTGAGATGATTTGGTTCTCTTGTGATTCGTAGATGATAGTGTGGTAATCTATGTTCGGCAACTTGGTAGGTTGGTCTATTGGTGTCAATCGATCCCCATCAACTTATATTGGATCAAGAAAAAGTACAAAGGCTGTTTAATGCATGATAGAATCTAATTTGTCTCTCTGGTTGCTCCACAAGATGATATGTGATTGTTTACTAAACTGTAGTGTCTACAATCATTGTTCTTGAGTATGAAGTGTTTGTGCCAACATGAATTGATCTAGAATGTCAATAGGAATGCACAAAAATATTTGTTACATGTTGTGTCAATTTTCTAGGATGGTCTGGACAATGTTTCCTAATCTCAATACCACCTTGGTTTGGAGTTGATGTTCAATGTGGATTTCTTACTTATTGGGTTGAATTGTCATGTTGGGTTCATTGCTAAGTGTTTAGCTTTGTGAGAGATAGTTAAATAAAGATATATTTTCATGAAGGATTAGTCCTAGATATCTCTTAGCATGAACCACATAAGTTTTTCTTTCTATAGAAAAGTGTTTTGAAACCGACTTCATTGTAAATATTGTATATCTTATATTTCATGTTTGTAAATGACTTGGAGAACCTTTTTAAAGGATGTGTATGGCACAAATAGAAGACCAATTTTTTTGAGAATTTGTGCAAGTGTGTAGTGAATTTTTTTAGCAGCCAATGTACAAATAGATTTCTGCAGAATATATTTTGATCATGAAATGTGCCAAAGATCAGTTTTGATAGATCAATAGTGAATGTGAAGACTATGAAGAAGATTATGAGCCTGTAAATGAGAAAGTTTACTGAAGGTTGTGAGGTGTAACCAACACATCTTATCATAGTAGTAGTATGTACCAAAAGTAGTGAGCTAGAGGTAACTAATATATTGAAATAATCAAATTGTAAGTTGAGGTAGTGAGCCTCTATTGTGAAATTTGTATTGAGTAGGGAGTAGTGTACTTCCTTTGGTTAAATACCATAAATACCTCTTGTAAAATTTGTTATATTTGTGAGGCTAGATTTGGACAGTAGATCCAAGTAGCTTGCTCACCATGGTTTTTCCCTTTTAGGGTTTTCCACATAAATCTAGTGTTATGGGTGTGTGCATTTGTGTTCTTCTGCTTGTCATGGTTTAATCGGTTAATAACTAATGAATGAAATTTAAAGTATTGATTCACCCCTCTTAGGTACTGCTATGTGTTCAATAGTAAGTTCATTCATTTTTTAGAAATTTGGTTAAAATTAAATAATATCAATTTTTAATTTACATGTTGATTTATTTTTTAATTTTTAGAAATTTTTGAAACCTCAACACCTCTTAACCCTCATTCACCCAGTGAAATGTGTGATGATGAGATTATTGAAGAAATTCAAAAATAACCCCCTTAAAATCCTCATGATTATGGGGGCGGCCTCATGATTCCCAATTAAATATTTTAAGGAAAATTAAACATAATAAAAGCTTATCACATTAGTATTGAAAACATTGAAAGCCCACATACAAAAACGTTCCTTCGGCAAAGCTCTTGCAACATCAGATTGGAATTTATAATATCTCAAAATAGACTTAGTGGGAAAATCAATATTTGGAAAAAATAGAACCAATGCTCATTAATGATATACAATAAAAATATCATATAAATAATTGGAAGATAAAACACAATAAAAAAATGTTTGCATGTGCATACTAGTTTACAAAATATTCTTTGTGGTGGTACCAATATGAAGAGGAATAAAGGGTGATTTTTATAGATGGTGTATCATTATTTACCATCCTCCATACAATGATAGTGGTGCCTCAATATTTCTTAAAAAGGAAACTCTATTGTGAGTTCATCCTCAGTGAAATTATAATTTTTTTGATGTGTGTGATTTCTAGGGTAGAATTAATGGCTTTGTACAAGAGAGGGAACATATTATGCCAAGACCAACCAACAAAGGTGACACTCTACGAAACTAACAAAGGTGGCACTAAAAGCAAAAGTGGCACTCTAGTGAAATGCAAAGGCAGTGCTCTGCAGCAGACAGAGAGCACAAATGTGGTGCAATAGGAACAAAGGTGACAGAAGCAAAAGTAGTGATTTTTCAGAAATTAGAAAGAGACTAGAAAAGATGATATGAGAGGGACAAGGTGACACTACGCAAAGGCAACCTAATGAAAATTGTGACAAAAATATCAGCATGATGAAGGCCTTTAAAGACTAAGGTGGTGATCTCACGAGAATATACTATTTTAGCGGTCTGAAAGTACATTGCCAAGTTTTAGATGGCAATCAAACATTTTTTTGTTACAATTTTGTTATGCTTTTATAAATTAATATAAATATATAGGCTTTATGCCTCTTATCAAAAAAAAAAAAAAAAAATCATCAATTTCTACTATTAATCAAATAATAAATTTTATTAGATTAATTTACCTTTCTTCTGACTAATGTTCATCACATTTAATTAAATCAAATAATTTAATTAAATCCCTCTAAAAATCCTCTCATTTGATTAAATAAATCAAATCAAATCTCACAATCCCCTAACCCATCCAAGTTAATTAATTAATCCTAAGCCACTTTCTAATCATCATTAACAAATCCTCAACTTTTAACTCCTCAGTTAAATCAATATGGTCAACTAACTAGGAGTTGCACATGAAATTCATTTCTTTTAACTATCTAATATTCTAAAGATATTCCTCTAACCAACTCCCTCATTCAATTTCCCTCGAGGTTTAAACGCTTTCACCCACATTAACTCACTCTACAAATCATTTACTTCTTCTTACATCCCTCTCCACATCTTCAACCACATTCATTAACTCCTCTTACATCCTCATTTATTCTTCTTACATCCTTTCACATCTTCAACCATATTCATTTACTTCTTCTTACAACCTTTCAAATCCTCAACCATTCTCATTAACTCCTCTTACATCTCCTTTACACATTCCCAAAATGTGCTCTACCCTCATCCAATAGAATTGTGACAAGTGCCACATTCCTATTAGCTCTCTTTTTATCCCACATTCACCAATTTTTCTAATTCTTCAACCCTTGATTCCTATAAATAGAGGCTTCCTCTACACAATATGGATCCACAACTTGAAGCATTCTTACTATAGGCATTTCTACTCATAGCATTCACCATTTTTATCACATTAGCTTTTTTATGTTATCATTTTGCATCAAGTATCACACTTTGGATCAACTACATCATTGGAGCTTATCAAAGAGATTGGGAAAGGGCTTCTTTCCACATCAAAGGAGCACCAATCCTCCTATGGGATGAAGGTTTAGCTATTTTAAGTTGATTGCATGTTATCTTTGGAACTTGTTTATGCTCTCATTTTCATGTTTTCATCTTCATTTAGCTAAGAATCTCATAGGGAATGCTAGATTTTAGTTTATAACATGATTAAATATTGTTTGATGGTCTTGTGTTAGCTAATTGTAGGTTTGGTGTTCACATTTTGGTGCTAGAAGGAGGGATAACCTTTTTATTTTAACAATTTGGCTTTGATACCATTTTTTGAACTAAAGGGTGGGTGGTATAACTTTGCTGCTTCATTCGACGCAGCTTTCAAGCTACGACACCACCTTTTTTTTTCTTTGGCAGAGAACCAAATTTTTCTTCAGCGGTAGCGCCGTCATGTTGCATTGTTGTCATGGTGGTTACTTCTATTGTGTCGCTTTGTGAGTAGTATAGCGCGCATGCTCTGGCTTTTCTAGATCCTCTTTCTAATTTCAGCGGATCATTGCTTTTTCTTTTTTCTCCTTTGTTCCTATTGCGCCACATTTGTGCTCTATGTCTACTACAGAGCACTGCCTTTACATTTCACTAGAGCGCCACTTCTTCTTTTAGTGCCACCTTTGTCAATTTCGTAGAGTGTCGCCTTTGTTTCCCAGTGTCGCCTTTGCAAGGAGAGGAAAAATATTGATTTGGAGAACCAAAATCATTTTTTAATGCTCATTATAATAGCTTATGCTTTCCAATTCTACTTTTCATTTTCTATTTTAAGACCAACTAGCATTACTTTGGGCTTAAAATTAACCATCAACTCAAGTTTTGTCAAAGTTGGACTAAAATTGAACATTAGGAATTTACTAAACATTGCTTTGTGGGATAAAATTGAACAAGAAAAATTCACACTTAGCTTTTGGTGCTTAAAATGTTCACTCACTTTTATTTTAAGGATTAAAAAGAACTTGTGTCTTCTTTGTTTTGTGATTTTTGCAATTTAACATCATTTGAATACATGTGTGCTGCTTCTCTTGAACCACTTGGCTTGATCTTGAGAATCAAAAGTATTATTATTTTAGCGTCTAGTTTGTCTAAATCACCCACATTTCCAATTTGGATCTAAATTGAACCCCATTTTAGTGTGAGGAAAGGAATGTATTGTTTGTGTCCCCTCCTTATACTTTCATAAATTTGGGTGTTTGAACTACAAGTGTACTCCCTTGATTTTGTCTATCTTTAGAGGTGTCTGCCTAAGAGACACATCCAAAAGGATAACTCGAAGGTGACTCCAATCGGTTTTCACTTGGGCCGGATATAAACATGGATAAGACCAAATTGTCAAGTTCTCATGGTATGTAGGCCTTACTCGTACAATATCATTCAAAATGGAGTACTACCATAAAAAGTATAAGAGCCCCTAGTAGGATTGATTAAAGCCTTTAGTGGCTTGTTGGACGCTCACAAGGTGCCATGTCCCCAACTATCCAAACTAAGAACCAACTTGTTTAGTGACCAAAAACCTTCATGCTTGCTGGTGCAAGAACGGTCTTTCCGAAGCCACCCCATATTTGTACTATTCAAAGTAGAAACAAAAAAATCTTTAGGATCTTCGAATCTTTGGGATTTTGAGATTTGGTGGTCCCAAGAAGTGTGTGTCATGGAGGGGAGCCGGTGTTTCCAAATCTCTAACTATTCTCTTTTTCTTAGTGTTTGGAGAAATTTGAGTGGGGACTCAGCAAGTAGTATCTTTGAAGCCTAGGATTGAGCATTGTTTCAAAATCAAAACACGCTATTTGCATCTCAAACATTGAAAACAAACATTTAACAAATCACAAAATTTCAAACTGAACTGGAAAAATTGAATAAGTTGAAGGGTCCATTCACTTCTTTGTCCCTAGGTTTTATCATGAGAGGCTTTCCTGGCTTAATTTGGGCTCATATCTCGAAATTTACTCTTCCCAAAGAGTTGACCCTAGGGAAACTATGGCCTTGACTCTTTGATTTTCATAATGGACCTTGTGGAATGAGAAAGGAGTAATACATAGACATTTTAGTTTGCAATTTAAACAAGATGCATTGTTGATGTGGTAAAAGGAGTCGTTTAATCAAGATAAAGAAAATTGGAGCTACAAATGCATTTGTTCTCATGATTTCCCATCAAGATTTCCAAGCCAAAGAGTATTTAATGCCATCACTTCAAGTTTGGGAACCTCAAAAGCTATCAAAGAGATGATAGATTAGAAAGTGCAACCCTAAGACAATAAGATCGAGAAAGTGCAACCTAAGACAATACCGCAAGATAAGCAAGAAGGTAACAAGGTTTTATAGACTTATTCCACTCAACAATATATATGAATGCTCAATATGAACCCTATGATTTTTGAAACACTTTAGAGGTATAGCATGTTCTTGAAAACCTTGGTCTTGCAAACAAAGTATTTCTAGGTTCATCTAGGATCAAACCAACACTTCCATTTGTCCCTGGACATTTATCAAACCCATCTCACCAAACAACTTTTAGAACTTTGGAAAAATCATCTATGCTAGACTTTTGGTAAATCCTTAATTCAAAATCAAAATAACCTTGTTTTAATAGGCGTGTTGGGATGAATCCTTTCTCACACATTTAGTTAAATTAGCACCCCTTTTGGACAAGTTAATCTCAAGATCACATCTAATGTCTCGGGATCTACAAGTCTATTATCCAAATCAAATCAATCAAAAATCTGAAATCCTAAGGTTTAGTATTCATCCAAAGTTCTCAAAATTTCAAGCATCCATATCACTCACCCCTCATCATTCACATCATCATCATTTGATCCTTAAATATCCTAGATTTTTTTTGTACCAAAATTTAGATCAACCAAAGGATTTAGATGTTTATCTCCCATGTTCCTAAAATTTGATCCCAATTTTATTGTCCAAACAAGGTCACAACACAAGAAGATCATGAAGCAAAACAAAGAAACATCAACCTCAAGTGCTTTAAGTCAAAATGCATTAGAATTTAACCTTAGGGAGTCTATCAACCCTCCACTTAATCCCCCTCAACTACCACAAGATCCTAAAGAGGGAGGCTTCCAAGTGGAGGATTCACCAACAACTTCCAAGAGATGTCCCAAGACGAAATACTATAACTAGTTCAAAATCCTGAAATGCACAAACTTGTCAACACAGTCATGAGGCTCAATCCCACACAATACATGTTGGAATTAGTAAAGGAAGGGGTTAAACTCACATCCGATTTTGATGTGAGCACTATTGTTGAACAACCTTTTGGGAACATGACAGAAACATCATTCACACCTTCATTCCCAAGCATCATCCAACCAATCTTTCAACCATCATCATCATATTCCCCAATTCAACCCATGATCACCAAGGGAATTTCATTACTCCAAGACCTTCAAGGGCATCCACCTGTCAACAACCAAAATTTGGAAGCCAAAACAATCTTGGATTTGCCTAACACCATCCCCCAAGACCCTGAACATCCATACGTGCCACTCTTTTTCCATGATACAAACAACCCCTCCACCTTTTGTGTGGCACCGGCATACCCTCTTGATACACAAAGCTCTCTCCCCATGGTATCACAAGGACAAGTGGATTTATTTGGACAAATGGGTACTTTCAATGCTTCATCCTCAATCCTACAAGGAAATACATCACAAATCTTCCCACCATTCCCTATATTAACACCATCATCCACACTAATTCAAGGTATAGGGAAACTCCCTTCCTCTAACACATCAATCCAAAACCAATCAAATCAAATCAATCCCCCAAGCACAAATCAAATTGGCACATCTATCATACCAAATCCTTCAACCGATCATTGATGCATTTGCAAACTTTTATCACAGCTACTGATAATTTCCTATATTCTTGTGCTAGCTACCGATAGGGGAACAAAGGATTTTTCTTGAAAAGACTCCCCCTAGGCCAATGGCCTGAGATCAATTTTTGGAGGAATTACCAGAGGTTGCTTCTGGTACGGGCTTATTTCCTTCATCAAAGTCACTCTCCATTACCCATGTTTTCTTCATCTAATCTATAATCTCTTCCACATTCACTTTCCCTTTTCCTTTTTCATCTTTCTATGAGATTCTTACTTTGTATACCGGACCTCTTCTATCCATGTTTTTGTTCCTGCAGAATCTTGCAATGTGACCATATTTGTTGCAATTGTAAAATACCAGATTTCTTTGTCTAGACCATTCATTCCATTGATTTCCCTTTGATCTGCACTGATTAGCAATATGCCCAACTTTTCCATAAGTATAGCATTTAACATTTCTTATATTGACACACATGCTTCTTCATTCCATTGAATTATGACCAAACTTATTACAACTAAAACACTGACTGGGAAATGATGAACTGCTTGAATTTATTTTACTTCTACACTGAGAAGCCATATGACCAAATTTATTGCAAGCAAAGTAGTAACCATTGAACTTTTGAGTATTGGGTTGTCTTACCGGATACCTTATGCCTTTGTTCATCTAATTTCTTTGTCTGGGATCCTTATGTTCATATTCAGAACTTTCTTCCTTCTCATATCCAAGTCCTCGCTTATCATTTTCATCCTTTTTTCCTTTAATCATCTCATCAAGCTTAGAAGAACTAGTTCTAAAATTCTCCTTGTACTCATTTACAATAGTGAGTTCATCTCTAAGAATAACTATTTGTCTTTCAAGCTCTTGTTCATTATTTATGGATTGTTGCAGTTCAATCTCCATCTGAATGAATCCACTATTTACTCTGCTACATTCTTTAGATTTTTCTTTTAAAGACTAGGCCAGATTCTCGTCATTCTTCTTCCTTTCTTCAATCTCCTTGGTTAGCTTCATTGCCACATATTCCATTTCAAGCTTTAGAGCAACATTGTCCCTAGCAAGCTTTTCACATTCTTCAATTATCTCTTTTAGGGTCTGATTCAGGTGAACATCTTCCAAGCTTATACTTTCTTTTTACTTTAGTTGATCACAAAGTTCCTTCCTCTTTTCTCTTGACTCGTTGATTTTATCCTTCAATGATTGAATGAATTTCTTGGCATCTACAAGATTTCCTTTTAATTCCATGACTTCTACTTTAGACTGATCAAGATCATCAAGTGCCACCATAAGCTACTATTGAAGACCACCAGATTCCATTGCAATTCAAGATCCACCTCAAGTTGTTAAACTTTCTGCAGAGGAACCTTGCTCGGATACCAATTGTTGGACTCAGGGAACATTGAGAGGGGGTGAATCAGTGTTCAACAAATCTAAACTTTAAATCTAGATCTTAAACCATTAACAACACATAAATAGAAATAAATATGCAAGCACATGAACAAGATAATCAAAGCACCATAACTCCAATATTTTTACATGGAAACCCTGTTAGGGAAAAAACCACGATGGAGATTAATCCACAATTATACTTTGTTAAAAGTATGAATAAAAGGGAATGTACATGCATTCATGCACACTTCCTAGAGCTCACTGCTCAAAATAAGGAAGGCTCACTGCCTTACAAAATGTTTGTGATTACAACAAAAATTTCAACTAAGAGGATAGCATCTCCAAATGCCTAGATTCAGTTCCAATGAAGCTCTGTTGACAATCTTTAGCCCTTCTAACTAATTATGTATTTCTACTCTACTCTGCTTTGCTCTTCTTTGTTTTTCTGCCCTTCTAAAACTATGCATAGATCGCTCAATCACCCTTCTAATACTCACACACACATCTGTTATGCTCTGCTTTACACATACATTTCACACCTTCACACTTTCTTGCCTTCACCAAAATGAATTATTGATCTCATATATATATATATATATATCCACTAACAAATATATCAACTTTAAAAAAACATGAAATATCCTTCAATGGTTGGCTCAAATCACAAATAAATTTAATGCACAACCACAAAAGTCAGCTAGACTATAGCTACGACCCAAAACAAAATAACCAACACAAGAAACAAATAATTAATTACTCCTTATTCATCCAAAACATGCGACATTCACTAGGTCGGCCACAATGAGCAAATAAATAGAAAAACATCATGCCAAAGCATCCAACCGAATCTCCTAACTCATACATTGATCAATGCAACATCACAAAACTTAACAACAAGATAGTATAGATGCTTAACAAACTCTCTTGGAGATCCACAACTCAAAATTATGATTTGGTTAGGCATACAGATTGATATATTCACTGGATTCCCTGTTCATCATACTTTTTTCTGGTAAAATACTATTCACTACATTTCCTGCCAGTATGGGCAAATCCTGATTTGAGGATCGGAGGGATGACTTAGGTTGCCATCAATGACAACACTAGAAGCCACATGCCATCAAACAAGCCATATGCCAACATGTCCTTCCATTTGAAAATACAATGCATGACAACATATGATCAACTGATACCCAAAGCACTCAATATCGAAAGGGCCCTTATAGCGCAAGGGGGCACACCCACATACCAAGACAATCGACCATCAACAAGTTACAATGACAAACCTCACACGTGGGCCAAGAACAAGAATGTTACCAACGATGGTTTTGTTGATGCTAAGGTTGTTATCAATGCCCCTAAGGAAGGAAATACATAGAAAACATACCAGCATACAAATAAACACAAAACAACCCACAAACCAACCCATCACAACAACAACAACCCAACAATCAAACTTTCAAAAACGTCAATGCTCAAGGGGGACCACCTCAAAAGAACAAATATCCCCCAAAGAAAAAATATACACCCCTTGGGGAACCAATTGAATCTGTCATGCAACAACTAGTACAAACAAATCTTATCAAATTCCCTGGTTACGAAAACTACCAAGAGCCTCAAGTTAAACCACCATGGCCTTGTAAACTTCTTTGAATTTCACAAAGATAAAGGTTATACTACTGACTATTTGTATGAGACTCAAAAATCTGATCCAAGATCTCATTGACAATAAAGTTATAACCATTGAACAACTAGCGAGAATCAAGATCTCAAAATATACACAAACCCAATGTCATATAACAATAAAAGAAACAACAATGGTAAAGGAAAGAGTTACCACAATGTGAACCATATCTATGACCATGTTGTAGCCTCATTGGATGAACGGGTAATAGTTGTCAATATCAAAAGATCTAGAGCCAAGTGTGGAGTCACCACACCTAGTGATAGAATTTCTATCCTAGGACCTTCACCACCACCCAAAGCAGCACCCGCCAATCTGAAATCAAACCCTAATGGTTATAGCATCTTAGAACAACTAAAAATAACCCCCACCTAGATCTCCATCATGGAGTTGCTTAAAATATCGCCTGCACATAGGGACATCCTAGAGAAGACATTGGTCACATCCTCCATTCCCATAAACCTTGATGTAGACCAATTTCAAGCTATGGTCAAACCTATCACTACACCACACCTCCTTACCTTTTTTGAGCATGATCTCCCAACCCAACCATCTCATAATCATGCACTTCATCTTGTGATGCAGATCCATAAAAAGAAATTCAAAAGAGTCTTGGTGGATGGGGTTGCAGGTTTGAATATTTGTACCCTGCAGCTAATAAAGAATTTGGGATTCTTAGAAGATGTCATCAAAAAAGGAAAATGTATCACCATCAAGGCTTATGATGATCAAGAATAGCTATCCCAAGGCACCATTTAACTCCCTATCCAAGTAGGGCCAGCAATCATAGAAACTACTTGCCAGGTCCTTGACCTTAAACTCCCCTACAATATTCTCCTAGGGTGTCCATGGATCCATGGGATGCAAGTTGTCACATCCACTTTCCACCAATGTGTTAAATTCCCCTACCAAAACCAATAATTCATGATCCATGGTGACCCCGAGCCATTCTATTTTTGCAAAAATCTAGAGGCCAAGTATTACAAGATTCCCCAAGTTTTGAAAAAAGATGAGGAACCCACATCCCCATACATTGACCCATCAACTTTGGCCTCCACTTCTAAGACAAATACACCTACCATTCAGAACATCCTAGATGTCAAAACTATAATCCAAGATAATGGGTGTGGGGAATATAAAATGAAAAAGAGTGGCTTTGTGATAAGAGAGTTACCTCAATCTCCTAGATCTCATGGAAATCCACAACCAATCGACACAATATCTCATACCTTCAAAGCAAAATCCACCACCTTCAAAAAGTGGGGAGACCTAAGAAAAGAGGTGGTAGATGAGAAAGATGTATCAAGCCTGCTATATCAAGATGAAATACCTATACCAGATCTTCCCATGGAAGAAAACAAAAAAGATCTACAATCAATGTTTGGATGGGGCTACAACAAAAATGAGAAGCTCAGGAAAAATGAGAATGGCTTGTTTGATCCCATCATTCCTAAGAAGTAGCCTAAGAATCTTGGCCTTGGATGTACCCCTATGAAGCTAACCATGCTTGGAAAAGGTGCTTCTATTAAACCAATCAAAGCTTCCCCACTGATACCTATATCGCTTTGTAGTCCCTTTCAGGATCCCATCTCTAACCTACCGATGTTATTTGAGGATTCATCTCTTTTTATGATCACCACCATGTCTTTCGAGTCAAATACCCAAGCCACTGAACTAAAACACATTTACGCTCAACTCATCGATTGTGACCAATGAGGACCATTGATCTTAGATACATTTGAAAATGATGAGGCTCTCTCAGAATTCATGGGACTAAGGGATACTCTACCATATGGAGATCATAAAGCAAGGTTCAACATAAAGCTGGACATGCATGCATACTATGGGGAAACAATTGAATCTCTTAGTCACAAAATTGAAAATCTAAGAG
>VDFB02113016.1:0-11407 GCA_007258455.2 Sequoia sempervirens
CTGGTTCGATATACACGAAGTATGTGTAGGTATGCACTGTCAGCAAATTATATACAACTAAAAGATAAGGATCAAAATAAAGGAGTGGCTATGTACATTGACGGAAGGCCAAAACCATCAGGGAATATTGCAGGGTTTATAAATAGTACACAACCTGGGTCAACAAATAAGCAACCCAATTGCATATTTGAGGCGCGCGAGGGAAACCGTGTATTCGTATGTGCAATAAAATCAATAACTGGAGGGGAAGAGTTGCTAATCGATTACAATTTGAATCGGTTAGTTACAAACACAGTTACTATGGGGGTGGTACGTACTATGTACCATTTTACCCAACCTCCAATTGATGACTCCAATATACCATTTTATTCTTATATTTTTTTTCGTAAGTCTATTGGTTTCATTTCTGTAATGTTTTTTTATATTTAATTTTTGTCACAACGGGACATTGATCGTACAGAGAAGGCTTTGGCCTAGAGCACAAATCGCGATGTATCTTCAAGCACTTCTACCCAACAGGTTTACCTCATTGTAATTGTACAAATTAGATACAAGCAAAATGTTTTATTATTATGTTTTTTTTATAAGTTTATTGGTTTAATTTCGATAATATTTTTAATATTCTTGTTGCAGTTAACTGATCGGGGAAAGGCATCAGCAGTAGAGGAGAGCATCCTTAATGAGGTGCAGTCAATATTTTGTGATGATGACATCACTTATTCAGCAAACCCTCTCGATACGATAAAGAAGATCCAAAAAATGCAATGAAGAAATGGTTGTTGATATTCATGCTGTCTCAAACGATGAGATAAGCAGGAAGCTAAATATTGTCTAAGAGATTATAAACTCTTAAAAGTAAGTTGTCATGAGGTCTTTAATTATAACATAAGTTCATTCATGGTTTCATATTTTGTACTCTTTTAAGGTCATGATTCAAAAATATGTGTTGTTTTTATAGGTTATTTTTGCCTCCCTGCGGATGCTCTTCGGCCATGATCGTGGCATCGCAAGTGCTGCCCGAGGAGTAGGGTTGCACAAGTGTCCACATCCTAATCTTCCCACGATACATCACATCATTTGACCCTTCATCATCCGGTAGCTCATATTGTCGCCCCAAATGTCGGCAAATACGCTGTACCATGCGTGCATCCATTAATGCACCCTTCGGCAGGAACACATTCTGTGAACATGTGTCGACATGTACCGGGATGCAGAGGCCACTAGTACCCCTGATGTTTTAGCAGTATTTCCTAGATCTTCACGTATTACTAGTACGGGAACATCGCTGGTCACACTTGTGGTGACCAAGGATTTTGTTCCCATAAAGATAGAGAATGTCCCATGTACTTTAAAATGTTTTAATTATTATTATATATAATCCAATTATAATTTACTTATTGATCGCTCTTTCTAGACTATTGATCCCGTGATCATTTTGTAGGAAATGATGTTTTTTATAAACATCTAAGTGATATTACATTGGAGCTCTTCAGGCCCACCATATGTACACGGTGGAATGCCCAAAATGAAGATTTAAAAGATGAGCTCATTAACCGTTTAGTTGTGTTGTTCGGTGATAAAACATTCAACCTAACCAAGGTCCTTAAGAAAGCTGGTACCTATCTAAAGTATGCGAGGGACCAATATAGGTCACATTTAGAGAAGAACAAAAAGTATGAACATCCCCCCATGATTTCTGGAGAGGGAGTGGAAGGACAGTTGTCGGATGGAAAGAAGGCTGAAAAGAAAAAAGGAAAGACACCACCGAGCCAAGGAAGGTATGTGATACTATCAACAATGTAATTATATACCGATTACTCTTTCTTTTTACATAATCTAACGTATTTTAAACTTTTCATAGGCTACTCGACACATCAAAGGCAACAAAGGAAAGACTAGGAGCTCACGCAGCACAAACTCCCATTTAGTGGTTATAAGGAAATGAATGCATTTAATTGTAAGTATCAATAAATGAAATATAGTATCCAAATAATAAATTGAAAACAATTTTAATTATCACACCATAGGAAGCAAAATTCATGATCTTATGCAAAAATGTGGCTTTGAATTCAACAAAGTTCCCAAAAGATGACTGAAGATTGGGTTTCCTTCTAGGAAGGCTATGGAGTCATGGCTAAATGCCTAAGAGTCTTGACTAGGAAAATATAACCTTCCACTACAACCGACACACAGGTAAATAAACTCACTAAAGTTTATTTAAAATTGAATACTTGTGCAATCTATTCAATATTAATTTCCACCATAAAGTAATTACATGCTTATTTGTTTTAAACATTCAAGCAATTATAATATATACTGCACATGACATTGGAATGCAGCCTGGTGAGGGTGGAGCAGAACCTCAGATGAAGGTCATGGTGTGCATCCCGGTACTTTAGAGCATGTAGAGCATGATCAACATGTTGAACATGATCAGGCAGGAACATGATGTGGCCCCATCAGGTAAAGAGGACCACTCTAAAATTCTTTTAAACATATTTAATTGCAATTGGTGTATTAATTAATGTAACCTTTCATGTTTCAACTTTAGAGCATGTAGAGCGTGATCAATGTGTTGAGCATGATCAGGCTAGAGAAGATCAAAAACATGATGTGGCCCCATCAAGTAAATAGGACCACTCTCATGTTCTCCTAAACATATTTAATTTCAATTGGTGTATTAATTAATGTAACCTTTCGTGTTTCAATTGCAGATCAGGATTTAGAGGGTGTTCAAATGTTGAGCATGAGTCTATAACAAAAGTTCAGGAACATGATGTGGACCCATCAAGTAAAGAGAACCACTCTAATGTTCTTTTAATTAATGAAATACTTGTAACAATAATAATAAAACATATTAGTTTAACATTGTCTTTCTTATTGCAGCAGACCCCCCCTTGCAACGGCGTCCACGCCATGAGCAGACGACTAGGTGTACATTAAGATCACGAGCAGAGGGTAGAACAACTAAAGGGGGGACAAATTTTGATTTAGAAAATGATACTCCACTTCAGCTTTATGTAGCTTTAAAAAAGAAACAAAAAAAAAGTGATTGTAATCATATCATGACAACCATATTTTGATAATATGTAAAAGTTGAAAGAATGAATATTATATGTTAATGAATGAATGTGAATATGTCAATTAATGAATTTTATATGTTAATGAATGAATGTTATATGTTATTAATGGATGAATGAATGTTATATGTTATTAATGGATGAATTAATGAATGTTGTGTTATTAATGGATGAATGAATTAATGTTATATGTTATTAATGGATGAATGAATGATTAATATTATATGATTGGGTATAGGGAATTGAGAGTGATGTGAGGGGGGGGGGAGTGGCCAAATGAGCTTCCACCATCACGTGGTTGGCCCTGTCAAGTAGAGAATATTAAACTATTCTCGACACAAAGAGAAGCTCAATAAGGTAATGCACTTTTCAATATAAGAAAATGCATTGTTTGGAAGCATCAAACCAATATGCAAAGATGAAAGAAAGTGCTAACTTTCACTATGGTGGTAGAAAAATGATTCTTTATACCCTGAATCCATGCTCTGCATCATAATTTGAAGTTGTTTCCATTCCAATGTTCTGAGTTTAGTTTGTTTGTATGGCTTTGTATGAATACCACATTGTGTTGCGTGTAGATTTGGTTTCAAAGCTCTCTTTCTTCTGTTTTAGTGGTGACATAACTCTAAAATTTGATTTTTGTGCATAACAGGTTAGTGGAAAAATTGATAGCTCTGAAGGGTTTTGAGGCTCAATTGAGATAGATACACGGATATTTGGATCTTGTTGTTGATGGGAGGCTTCGACTTAACCATGAAATTTTGTACCATCTGCAGGTATGCAAAAGTTTCTCTACTTACATTCATTATTGATCATAAATGTTGTAAATGATATTAATGCTTCAAACTTAAGATTCGTTTCATTGTTATAATGATCAAAATGTTATACTTTGCTATACATTCAAGCATTCTCTTGCCCCCTACCCTTTGCTCTCTCCCCCCTCCTTTTAAGAATTTTCTTTGTCATAAAAGATTCACATTTCTGTCTCATTTACACAAATTTATCTGAAGCACTAGGAGTGAATAAAGATATGTAAAATATGATGGATTATGTCTAAACAACAACTTTTCATCTTATAGCTAATTAAATCCTTAATATTTGAATAGTTTAGAGCTCGAATAATGCGTGTATATGCATGTGTAGCAATAGGAAGCCTATGTGAAGATTGAAATTTAAAACATCACTTTGGTATTTTTCCTTAGGCAATGAAATGATATTTTGAGTAATACAAACCTACACACACATTGATATTTTTCGGCATTGCATTGAAGAATTTTTTTTTTCTTATACCTACCCTTGGTTAGACATGGAGGTATATAATATTGGTTTCTAGGTTTATTCTGTAAGTAGTTAATTTCACAGAGGAAGACTAAAATCTTCTTAATGTCATGTGTCAGGTGTGAAAGCATATGAATCACTTGCTGAAGGCACCATTTTATATTCATCCAAAAATTGGTTTGTTCTTTTTTTTATGTTTCTTGCATGTGTTTTTTTTAGGCTCTACAGATGTAGCTCGGCTCTTTCCTTTGCACTTTTCATCTATTTTGATGATTGCAGTAGATTCTCCTCATAATTTTTCATGTAGATTTGTTTGTAACCTTATTTTCTACCAATCAATTTGCAAACCAGTCACATATTAAGGACCATTTCACTAACTTGTAGTCATCCATTACTTCATATGTTGCAGGTTGTGACTGTGTGCCAATAAATCCTGATGATTGCAAGAACTTTAATCCTACAAGCGTACCCAATCTTTCTCAAGTAAAAGTCTTACCTTATTTTATAGTACTTTAAATGGTTAATTGAAGGTGCTTCTTTAGATCTGAGATAGTTGAACCTGGATTAAAATATGGTATTAGATGGGCAAGTATAATGATAAACTGAGGTCCATTGAACACAAATTATGAACATAATTTACTGGACTATGAATAGTGTTACAATTATAATTATTTCTCCTTTACCTACCTCTGCATTAATGAAAAAGATAGATCCCTATAAATCTAACCATGAAAGTGTTGAAATCTGCAGTATCTGCAGGACTCGAGAAACTATCAAACATATTCTTTTTTAATGTTTCTATGCCCAGGAAATTTGGTACTTATTTTGCCATAAGCTAAAGGTCTGGAATAGCAATGGTAAAATTAATTGGCATGATATTATGTTTTGCAATTTCAAGCTCAAGTTTGATTGTAAGCTATTAAGTAGTCGAAGGAAAGTCCTGGTGACCCCCAAAGTTACAGCGATAAGTTATCATTGGTGAGAATCGTAGCGATACACTTAAGACCAAAGGAATAATTCTCGGGGAGACTCAGAATGTCGGTATGACTGCATGACACCATAGCGACATATGATCTATTGGCTATCAATGAGACTCAGAACATCGATGAGACTGTGTGACACCAAAGCGATATGTAATATTGACTGTCGAAGAGACTCAAGGCGTTGGCGAAACTACATGACGTCTCAGCGGGTGTCTAATAAACATGGAAAATGACCGAATAAAATAATTGCCCGAGATTTGAATACGAAGGGACGCGACTTGATTGATCTCTCACTGATGGTACATTTCAATGAATATTTTAAAAAAAAAATTGCATTGTTTCGTCAAAATTTTGACAAACACAACCGACGAATCACCAAAAAGGTCCAATGAAGTTGCTATAGCTGTGACGAAGGCTTCGTCGTAACTCCTTGTCCATTTCATCGCAATTTCAACGAAATCCACAGATGAATCACAGAAAAGGTCTGATGAAGTTGCTTAGCTGCGACAAAGGCTTCGTCGTAACTCCTTGCCCATTTCGTCGCACTTTCAACGAACGTCACCAACGAACCACATAAAAGGTCCGACGAAGTTGCTTAGTTGCGACGAAGGCTTCATCATAAATACTTGCCCATTTCATCGAAATGGCGACAAAATTCTGGTGTTCTTTTGATGCCCATTTCGTCGATATTCCAACGAACATCCAAGCCATTTTATGATGCTGACGACCGACGAATCTGCGTCGTTATTTCGATGTTTAATTTATCGTCGGACTTGCGACGAAAATGTTTTTGTCATTTCGTCAATATTCTGACAAATATTTGTCGAACCACCAACGAACGTCCGTCAGAAAAATGGTGTCAAATTTAGTAGTGATTTGGCAATAATTACTTCAGTTCATGTAGTGAGAGATTTACCTAGAATCACAAAGCCTATCAATACATTGTTTGTGAAAGTTGTCAATTTGGAAAGGAAACAAGGAGTAGCTTTAAAGGAAAGGAACAATCTAATACCGGACTACTGGAATTAGTGCACATAGATCTTTGTGGTCCTACTAGAGTGAGAAGTCTACAAGATGACAGGTACTTTATTCTTTTGATTGATGATTATTCTATAATAACATGGGTTACATTTCTTAGAGAGAAATTTGACACATTAGATAAATTAAAGGCATCTAAAGCTATGGTTGAGAATGAAATGAATTTGAAAATTAAATGTTTGAGATCTAATAGAGGTGGTGAATTCACCTCCAATGAGTTTAACATGTTTTGTGAAGTTCATGGAATAAAGAGGCATTTGTCTACCCCTAGAACTCCTTAGCAGAATGGAGTTGTTGAAAGGAAAAATAGAACTGTTCAAGAAGATGCAAGGACTATGATGAAAGAGGAAAATCTACCAGAATTCTACTAGAGAGAAGCTATTCATACTCCTATTTACATACTTAATAAATTTCAAGCTAAAGCTAACAACACAAAGACTCCCTGTGAGCTATGGTATGGAAGGATTCCCACTGTGAAGTACTTTAGAGTATTTGGAAGCAAATGTTATATCAAAAGATGAGAAGAAAACTTAGGAAAATTTGATGCAAGGTCTAATGAAGGTATCTTCCTTTGTTATTCTATTAGAAGTAAAGCTTACAGATGTTACAATAAGAGGCTGAGAAAGATAGCTAAAAGTGCAAATGTTAAAGTTGATGAAAACTTGTAGAATTCAACTACAGTAGATGGATATGTGTCAGATGAACCTAATTGTAGAGAAGAAGAAAAAAATTGATGGACAAGAAGTGCAGAATGAAGAGGAAGAAGCTCCAGAGAAAACCCCTAAAATCCCTAAGTATGTGCAAATGAATCATTTTGAAGATCAAATCATTGGAGACAAGAGGAAAGGTGTATTGAAAAGAAGCAAAGTTGTTGAAGTTGAGGTAAATTTGTGTTTACTTTCTAAATTTGAACCTAAAATAGTGAGTGAAGCATGTAAAGATGAACATTGGATGAAGGAAATGGAAGAAGAACTTATGCAGATAGAGAAAAAAGAGAATTGGGAATTGGTCCCTAGACCAAAAAACAAGAACATAATTGGAACTAAATGGGTATCCACAAACAAGTTGAATGAGAATGGAGTAGTAAGAAATAAGGCAAGACTTGTGTGTAAGGGTTACTCACAAGTGGAAGGTATAGATTTTGAGGATACTTTTTCTCATGTGGCTAGGATGGAAGCTATCAGAATGTTTTTGTCATTTGTAGCACATAAAAAATTTAGGGCTTATCAGATAGATGTGAATTCTACTTTTTTGAATGGAAAATTGGAAGAAGAGGTTTGTATGGAACAACTAGAAGGATTTCAGATGTCAAATCAACCGGATATGGTATGTAAGTCGAAGAAGGTATTATATGGATTGAAGCAAGCTCCCAAAGCTTGGTATGTAATATTAGACAGGTCTTTGTTACAACAAGAATTCACTAAAGGCATCGCAAATAGTTATCTTTACTTTAAAATTGAGGAAGACAAAATCTTGATAGTAGTAGTATATGTGGATGAAATTATCTTTAGTGGAAATGAGGCTATGTGTAAGAATTTTACAGAGGAAATGCAGAAAGAGTTCGAAATGTCAATGTTTGGGGAGCTGAATTTCTTTCTTGTTCTACAAATCAATCAAATAGATAATGGGATGTTCATTTTACAATCTAAGTATGTCAAAAAGATGTTCAAGAAGTTTGGAATGGATGATTTCAAACTAGTATGTACTATGGTAATTGGTTATAACTTAAGCAAAGATGATGACTCACCTAAGGTTGATTAGAGCAAGTAGAAATCTATGAATGGTGGACTATTGTATTTGACTACTACTAGACTAGATATCATGCATGCAGTTTGTCTTGTAGCTAGATTTCCAGAAGATCCTAAAGAAACACATGTTAGAGCAGTGAAGAGGATATTCAAATACTTAAGAGGCATTCCAGATGATGGCTTGTGGTATCCTAAGGATATTGATTTCACATTAAGTGCTTATACAAATATAGATTGGGTTGGTTGTGTTGATAGGAAAAGTACAAGTGGTGGTGCATTCTTTCTTGGATATAGATTGGTGTCATGGTTGAGTAAGAAACATGATTCAGTTTCTTTATCTACTACAGAGGCTGAGTATATTGCAGTAGCATCATGTTGTACACAGGTATTGTGGATGAGACAGACATTGAATGATATCAAATTTCTATATATGACGAGCCTATATCTATCTTTTGTGACAATACAAGTGCAATTAACATTTCAAAGAATCCAGTGATGCATTCAAAGAAAAAGCATATATCTATCAATTATTACTTTTTGAGAGAGAAGGTTATGGAGAATGAAGTGAAGCTTGAGTATGTACCTACAAAGGATCAGATTGCTAATATATTTACTAAGGCTCTTCCTAAATATACTTTTGAGTATCTTCGAGAGAAGTTGGGGGTTATTGCCCCTCCTTTATTGAACTAGATGCATATGAAGATGCATGGGTCCAGTTGATCTATGGATCTATCTCTTTTTTGGACTGATGTTGGTGGCTACCTCTCAGGGGGAGTAGGTAGTGTCATGTGTTTTCATTGAGTTGTTGATCTAGTTGGGTGTACTCCTAAGGGGGAGTATTCAAAGTAGGTATTTTGGTTCAATGTCAAAGGAGGAGAACAATGCAAAACATTTTATCCTTTTCCATTGATGTCAAAGTGGGAGAAAGTATCATGTGAAAAAGTACAAGGTATCAAGGAGAGAAAATTATGTATATTGTCAAATCATTCAAGGGGAGAAAAGAAAGTGTGTTCAGAGCTATTGCGTTTTCTTTGGTGGATTTTCACATTTTGTGTTTTCATCAATGACAAAGGGGGATATTTTTGCAAGTATGAAGGTGTTGTCATTGATGTCAATAGGAAGTCTACTGACTAGTGTTGTTATTGATGTCAACTACGGGATGAAGATGTCGAGGATGTTGAGAAAATTATGAAAAAGAGGAAAACAGGTTGTGCATGTATAGTTGAGATCTTGAGGAACTGTTGTGAGTACATGGATCTATATTTTGTTTCAGAGTCTAAAGATGAGTTGGATTGAAGTAATGAGCTGAGATGATGTCTTTGGTACTTGGTTTCCAAGTTCTTTTGAGAAAATTGATAAATAGAGTAAACTGCGTTGTGCAAGTGTTCATAATGTGTTCCATGTTTCTTCTATGTTGATGTTATGCCTGTGCAAATGTTACAAGTTATTCAAGGTTGTAAGAGGTTGCTATATTTATAATTTGGGTTTCTAGATCATTATACGGTGCGAGATATTTTCATCAATGTGTGAGCCAGTCTTTCAATGATGTTTTGTGGCTCAAGAGAAATGTATTTTCTCCGTGTTTCTCCATTGTTTGGCTTCAAGTTGTGTGGATTTGGGAAGTTTTTTATAATGCGTGTATCTTTCTATATTCAAGTTTTTACTTGATTTGGTGCAGTACAGAATGAGTTTCATTTATCAGTGTGCAAATAAGGGTTACCAGTTGTACTGATTTGAAGTGTTTGTATGTGCAATCTTGGATGAAGTTTTTGATGAATCTTAAGTAATTCATGGATTATTTTGGATCATGTTCAAGTGAATTATTTTTTTCAGAAGTTTTGGATTGATTTGAGGAAGCGTGTACTTAATTTTTATGGTGTTTTGCACGGGTATTGGTCGACCTTATGTTTAACACTACATGTGAGGCTTGTAGAAGTGTGTTGAAGTATGTTGGGATCTATTTGGGTCCTAATTAAGGGTTTATGTAGGTTTCCTTTGTTCCTATCCACCACAGGAATGTTTAGGTGCTAACCTATTTTGAATTTGTATGTATAACAACTAGTTACCAACATTGGAGAAGGTTTTTGAGGTTGAGCTTGATATAAATTTGTATGGTGTTGTTGTGAGATGAGAGAAGGAAAGAAGTAAGAAGCAAGATAGATGTGATATTGATTTGAGTGATGTGTGTGATTCAAATTTGAGTAGATTAGTGTGAATATCAGTGTTAGGGTTCCTGAAGGCAGTGAGCTAAAGGCATCTGAAATCATTCATGTGAGACTACAAAAGTGTGTGAGCAATTATTTTTGGATTCCTTGTTGCATTGAGAAGTGTTTTTTGTGTAAAATTCTTCTTCTATCTTCTTGTAACTCTTTCTGTGGCTATGAGCTCTGGCTGTGAGCCTTTTGGACAGTGTGTCATATTCTTGCAGTGAGCCCTTTTGTATCAGTTTTGCTATTACTTATATTTTGAGCTAATCCTCATTGTGGTTTTTCCATGTAAATCTAATGTTCTATTGTGTATAGTGTTGTGATTTTAGTTTTTATTATGTGCATTTCATGTTTAATCATATTAACCGAATAAGGGTTTAATGAATGCTTATGGATATGATTACTATTGAGGGTTTAATTTGCTACAACTAATTCATCCCCCCTCTCAGTTGTCTTGTTCATTTCAACAGTTGTATGTACAACACCACATATTAATAGGTATTAGATTAGATTGGGGACGGAATCATGAATTCAACACAACAAATGACGTCAAAAATGGAGTTTACTAGCCCTCAATATGCTGATTTGAATAAAATGTAGTAATAAAATATAGTTTTCTTTAAAAGAATTTAGCATATATGAATGAAAATGACACTTTTATCTATCATTTTTATGATTACCTTTTTGCAATTTACCTTGGTGTAGAGTGATCAAAGATTCCTAGCAGATGAGCATACAAGCCTCCTAGACTTGAAATTTTGCAAGACAAGGTAGCGCGAGGCGAGGTCTGGCATACGGTAAGTGGATTCTACTGTAATTTGTCTTCAAATTCATGTATTTATAATATTGTTTCACATTTCTATAAGTTTTTAGGACCCTCACAAAAAAATCACAAAGCGTCCTCCTTTGGCACAAAGTGTCCCTCTTACTTGCAAAGTGTCTACAATTGTCTAAAGTGTCCAGTATCCCCCTAGTATCCCCCTATCCAAAAATGGAACATGTGTCCAAGTTTGGCACAAAGTTCCTTAGAGCAACTTTAGTGAAAATTTAATTATTTAATTTATTTTTATTTT